>JAXIVD010006135.1:5000-7500 GCA_036785275.1 Cancer borealis
TGCCACAACTCCGAAGGACGTGCAGCGTGCGTGTGCTGCGCCATGGTCAACCAGGAACATAGAGTCCATGACCTGCACGGGGTGTGGGTGTGGGGGCGTGAGGGGGAGGGTTTACCTGCGCCAATCATACAGCGTGGCGTGCAGCGTGGCACTCCAGCGGCAGCTTCACGCGCTGCCACTCCGCCACTCTTACTTAAGCACTTCAAGCATTGGCTGAGTGAGTCTCCACACCCACACCTTGGCGTCCCTCCTTCCCGCCTGCAACTATGTGTGCGCCGCCCACCTCCACCGTCCAACACACCCCGCCTTTCTCCGCCCTCGCCGTTGGGAGTCTCATACATCACTGACATTCTAAAATATTTTTCTCTCCCTCCGCCGGCTGGTTACTACGCCCGGCAAATACTTTCACATCGTATTCCTCGTCCCACAGGTGAACACACGATGATATTCACCTCCAGTTATTTACCTTGTGAGGGTGTTGGGAGGTGGTGATGGAGGCGAGGCGGGGCGGGGCGGGGCGGGGCGGGGCGGTACACCTCCATAACCATCTCCACCCTCACCACCACCACCACCACTATGATAACGCTGCTACTTATGGCGTAGCCCCGGCAGGTGGCAGAGAACGGGTGACAACCAACTCAAAGTTCACGGCAGTAAAGATGGAATGGAGGAGGAGGAGGAGGAGGAGGAGAAAGTACAAGAGTCGTCCCCCATTAAGGCGTGTGACGTCAAGGGTGGAAAAGTGGATGGTTTCTGTTCTGGTGAAACACGTTCGCCTGAAACCCATCGCTACGCACAATGGGTACAACACACACACACACACACACACACACACACACACACACACACACACACACACACACACACACACACACACACACACACACACACACACACACACACACACACACACACACACACACACACACACACACACACACACACACACACACACACACACACACACACACGGGTAAGTATGCCCCTCGGTCAGGATGGTCTGGCTGTGACCCAGGACTCGTCTAACCTGCAAAAGGGAAGCAACACACCACCAGACCTTCCCCTCTATGCTTCTTTCCTCCCTCTGTTATCTTCGCTGCTACTCCCATGTTATCCCTCCACTTCGGTTCTGCTTCTCAACAGTGATATGTTCGGTGGTGTAAGGTGAGGCCAAACCCGCCTCGCCCCGTCCCGCCATCAGGTATGGCTGGTGCACGAGCCTTGTATTTGATCTGGTTTAAAATCTACTATTCAGCCAAAATACAGCATATTGCAGATATTGGCTTATATTTGAGTCCAATTTCCAAAACACTGCCTTGAGTCCCAAGGCAAACTTCCAAGCCGTCGTCCCCTCACACTGCTCACGGCTCACCGCGGCCCGTCCATGGTGTTCGATACGCCTGTTTTCAGGAATCAATGAAAAGCCTCGGTGGTGAGCGGTCTCGGGCAGAGCCAGTCACTGTTGGGGTTGGTCTGGTCCATGGCATCAAGGTCATTGACGTCCGGCGCTCCTCAGACCAATGGCAGCTCCTCGCTCCACTCAGCAGGCCGGCACCGCCATCCTGTCCTCCACGCTCCTGCCTCTGCCGTCCTGATCTATGGTCCTTACTTCCTCCCACGGCAAAGTGGCGGGCGTACAATGCAAAAAGTGGTTCACGCCACCTTGACGGTGTTACAGAAGGCCGCTGGTGGTCTTGAGTCCAGTGGAAGCAAAGTCGCACGTGGCATTAGGTGACTCAAGCACGAGGCGATGTGTGTCGTTTCAAGATAAGGTGAGGCATACCTGTCTGCAGGTGTGACTCGACCACACCTGATTACTAACATTTTTACTTTATTCTAGTGTGAGAGGCTCAGTGTGCGCCGTGGAAGGTGCGGGACTGTGCTTCGCGGAGCTGGCAGGAGGCGGGGTTGTTGGGTATGACTGTCCCTTCCTTAATTCTCCTCCTTTACCTGGCAGACAATGCACGCCATCACGCCATGCCATGGCATTCTGCGAACGAACACACATTTCTACTTTTCCTCCACCAGCTCCTTTACTTCCTCCGAGGCTCACTCATGCACAGGTTCCACTGTTCCAGGCGAGTTCACTAACCTTATTTGCTAAGCCTCGATACGCACTTGTCCACCCTTGGTCCATCATCCGCCCCCCCTTCCCCTGGGCCGTCTCGCCATGATACCGGCGCCTTATCAGCCGTCTTATCGCCATTACTCATCCTCGCTGCCCTTCTCATGCCCGTGGAGGAGGTGCACGCCTTGCCCACTGGAAGTCTTAGTACGCAAAATTTACTCCGCGATAATAGTGCGCGGCGAGTCATAGTGCAAAACGAAGCATGTTTGGCGAAGCGTGTTTGTGGTGATGATGATGGTTTATGGAGGTCGTGGGCGAAGCGGCGGCCAAGAGACACACACACACATACACACACACACACACACACACACACACACACACACACACACACACACACACACACACACACACACACACACACACAGCACGTGG
>JAXIVD010006135.1:17500-25384 GCA_036785275.1 Cancer borealis
TTATTGTTGATTTGGAAATAACAAAAACCTTTCGATAAAGTCTTATCGGAACAAAAGATTAGTTCCCAAACTATCCTCTAATGCTTTATCGACTCTTATCTCGTTTACTTTCTGGCCATTTTACGGCTGCTGAGGTAGGTTAGTGTTGTTCTTTTAAAGCTATCAACATTGGAGTTCCACAGGACTCCAACCAATCACTCACTGTCTTCTTATTATTCATCAGACACATTCGAACTCAATACCTTATCCAGCCGTGTGCTGAAGACTCTATCCAACATTTCTCAAAGTCATTTGACTGATGAGCTTTTCAACAGGAATTACGTAACTCTTAACAGATGCCACATTTCGCTTGTGAGTGTAGCACAGAGAGCCTGATGGTCGTCAGTGTCTCGAAAACTTTCTTCACCGTCAACAAGACGAAATCTTCCACACGCCCGTACTCTCCTCTTTGAGAACATTCGAATACTCATTTCCTCTAGTCAACGTTCCTCAGTTTTATGGGACTTAACTGTCAACTCCTCAAGGTTTTGGTGTTCTCTTTGGGGACTCATCACACGTTTTCTTTCCTCTACCTGTTGTCGCTTCATCTTCCACTTCAACATATTTAACACACTGCATCCCGTCAATCTGGTCATGGTCTAACACACTGTCATACCACCTCCATCTACCGTCTTCATCAACGCCAAACCAGTTTCCATGAAGTCAAGCCCTGTATCGTCTTCATCAATTCTCCTTCGCCCTCAACAAGATGCTGGCTCTATACAGGGGCCTTGTTCGCCTCGGTATGGAGTCTGCGTCGCTTGTGAGAAGGAACTCCACCCACACAACACTTCTAAACAAGTACAGTCAAAGGATATTCGTCTCATAGCTCTGCATAGCCCTGTTGGCCTCGTGCCAGCGAAAATTAAACAACAACAACGTCTCGTGAACTCTCATCTTGCAGACGACTGTCATCAATCTCTCACATTGCGTTGTAGTGTTGCATCTCTTAATATTTCTGACACTGGACACTGTTTTTCTGAACCTGCCAACTGTGAGCCTTTTACTCTGCCACACAATGCACACGACCATCTAATTACATCACTATTCTCTCCATCTTACTAATACAAGAGTCAACCATTATCGTCGTCCTGTCATCCCGCGCTGGAACACTCATCCTCCCTCGCCTTGACTGCACCTTCATACAACCACGACTCCTTCAGGGGACGAATATGGAGGCGCCTCAGAAAGTAAAGTGACTCCTATTATTTCTAACTCAATTACTATTTACAATTTCTATATTAACCCTGTGGTGGAGGCTACAAGAATACCACCATTGAAATAAAATTCTTACTATTATTATCATTATTATTATTATTATTATTATTATTATTATTATTATTATTATTATTGTTGTATTCCCTGCGGCTCGTAAAAGACAACCAAAAGGGACAGAGCGACAGGTCTGGAAGCCTCTCCTCTGTATTCCTTCCTACGAACAGACAGGACGCAGAGTTGGAGGGGAGGGTAAGGTCTCCCTGAACCCTGAATGCCTTGCCTTGCCTTGCCTTGGCTACTCCCTTTCAATGGTGATATAAGCCTGGTATATAAATAGAAATAGATGTTAGGAATACTTTTTGTTCCTCTCCGTTGCACTCTTTGATTCATCCGTATCCGTTATAACAACTGCACCCGGACTGTATAGTGTTCAGGCTCTACTCTATAAATACAAGTGGAGGACGAGCAGGAGGAAGGGGAAGAGGAAGAGGAAGAGGAAGAGGAAGAGGAAGAGGAAGAGGAAGAGGAAGAGGGAGAGGAAGAGAAAAAGTAAAAGGAGGAGGAGTAGGAGGAGGATTTCCATATATAAATCACACTATCATTGCGGGACAGGGGTTGGGCGTGAGGGTGGCAGGGTGGCAGGGCGGCAGGGCGTGAGGGCGGCAGGGGATAGGAGACAGGGGGCAGGGGGCACGGGGCAAGGGGACGGGTGCGGGGACATCACGCCCGATAACGTAGCCTCGGTGATAGTTGTCTCCAAGCCCTATATATACACCGGGGCGGGACGGGGCAGGGAGGGCAGGGCGGGGCGGGGCAGGGAGGGCGGGGAGGGCGGTGCTGCGTTGCGTCCTCTAGCCACTAGTTCTGCGCTGCGCCTGTTTGACTCAAGGGTTAAGGTGATGACAAGCTTACACCGCAATCAACACCACAACTACTATAACAACAACTATTACTACTACTACCACTACTACTTATAATAATAATAATAATAATAATAATAATAATAATAATAATAATAATAATAATAATAATAATAACAACAACACTGGAGACAGTAAGTGGGCCGAGCCTCCGTTCCCGTGGCCATGATGAAGGGTCGGATGGGCATGAGAGTGAGGAGTTGAGTGGGTGAGCAGGAGCCTGGAGGGTGCAGGGCGGTCCTCCCTTCAGGGTGTGGCAGGCACTAAGGCGCGGCGCACACCTTCAGATGGTGAGGTGGTAAATGTTTTTTTGTTGTTGTTATCATAAGGGAAACAGTGTGTGGCGGGGCAGCGGTGCTCGTCCTGGGCAAGTGGTTCGAACACTCACTACCGCGCACTTGGGAACAATCTGCGATAACACTGAAGTGGCAAGTCTCACGTCTTTAAGATTAAAGGTGACGGTCGTGGTGGGCCACGCCGGGTGACGTGTGCCGACGAGGAGCAGTAAACACCCGCATCTGAAGGTGAGCGGTGGCAGGGACCTTTTTTGTGTGTGGTGGAGGCATGAGGGGCAGGCGAGGCCGCGGCGAGCAGGTAAGTAGGCACAGAGGGCGGCGGGGCGGCGGGGCAGGCAGGTAAGTAGGCACAGAGGGCAGCGGGGCGGCGGGGCAGGCAGGTAAGTAAGCACGGAGGACGGCGGGGCAGGCGGAGCGAGGGATGTGATGGGGGGCGTGGAAAGAGTGGAGGGACAAGAGGTGTAATACAAGCTGACGGGTGAGTTGAAAGTGTGGGATGGGGGAAGGAGTGGTGGGGGCGGGGGGGGTAGAGGGTGAGAATGAGGGCCAGACCGTATTTAACTTTGGAGGCACGGAGTGTCCACGTGCTTATCGTGGAGCCTCTCAGCCTCGCTCAAGCGGGGACAACGAGGCCAGGAAATTAGAGACGGTGTGGCAAGCCTCCACCTCAACTCCTTGCCGCACCTGAGACCATCCGAGGACCTTCCTTTCACCTGTGGCGGCGGCGAGAGTCCCGGCGCCTCGCTGCCACCAGGGCGGTGGCCCCGGCTGTTGCCAGGGGCCCGAAGCAAGGGGCAGGAGGGGCAGGAGGAGCAGGATGGGGCGGGATTCAGGAGGTGTAAACAAAGCCTTTTGTGACAGTTGGAGGACACGCTTTTATTCACAGCAATACGTGAGGGTCGCCAGTGTGGTGATATTAAGGCCTCGGGTGCCACGCCACCGTTAGCTACACACCAGCAGGCACCCCTGGCACTACAGGTCGCGGGGAAGTACCCATCGGCACTGCTTGGCCCTGCGGCGACGACCAACAGAGGAAGCAAACACGGCGACCCTGAACATGTAAAGTGAACCTCGCCCAGGGCGACCCTGCTCCCAGGACCCTGGCGAGGCGGCACACACACACACACACACACACACACACACACACACACACACACACACACACACACACACACACACACACACACACACACACACACACACTCACACACACACACACACACAGTGTTTGGTTCGAATGGGTGGGTTTGTTTACTATGTATTCTAACGCAGTACGCTGCTACGCCTTGCCGCCCCTGCACCTGCCGCTTGCTCGTGGACACACACTGGAGCTCACACATCAAGTGTTCCGCCGTCAAGGTCCGGGGGTGGAAACGGGGTGTCTCCAGCGGTGGGCGGCGCCACGACGCCCACCGCTGGTCCTCCATCCACCATGCCATTAATATGTAAAAAGGGAGGCAGGCCGAAGGCGAGACAAAAAATAGTCCCTTGAGGCATTTCAACAAGCCACGCATATAATAATGTGCAGAGATTATTTCCAAATTCTTTCCACTCTGAGAAGGTTATGTTTAAGGGGAGGAGGGCGGTAGAGGCGGCCTGCACGGACTCCCTGACTGACAACACAGATTGACCCTCGCATCAGGCCGTGAGGAACCTGCAGGACCAAGGGACTCTACCGCATCTTCCTCCTAGGTCTCTGTTGTGACCACCAACCACACTCGCGCACAAGTCATGTAGGGCCGCGCACCCTCCACTCTGCCCCTCGTATTACCACCAGCAGGAGTTCAATATATAGCCCTACGGAAAGCCATCCCGCCCCTCTCACCCCTACAATCTTGTGCCATCAGACTCTCCCCGCCCCGAGCAGCGAGACGCCACTACAGCTGCCAGGCCCAAAGGTGCGCAACATAAAAAAGGGTTGTGTCCCAGCCAGCCACAGGTAAGGGTAACGCAAACCTGCTCTATTAGGGGGAGGAGGCGGAGGGAGGGGGAAGGGGAGAGAGAGAGAGAGAGAGAGAGAGAGAGAGAGAGAGAGAGAGAGAGAGAGAGAGAGAGAGAGAGAGAGAGAGAGAGAGAGAGAGAGAGAGAGAGAGAGAGAGAGAGAGAGAGAGAGAAGAGAGAAAGAGAAAGAGAGAGCGAGAGCGAGAGCGAGAGAGACAGAGAGAGAGAGAGAGAGAGAGAGAGAGAGAGAGAGAGAGAGAGAGAGAGAGAGAGAGAGAGAGAGAGAGAGAGAGAGAGACAGAGAGAGAGAGAGAGAGAGAGAGAGAGAGAGAGAGAGAGAGAGAGAGAGAGAGAGAGAGAGAGAGAGAGAGAGAGAGAGAGAGAGAGAGAGAGAGAAATAACAATAATAATAATAACAATAATAATAATAATAATAATAATAATAAAAACAATAACAATATAACACAGAAAGGAAGGAAGGAAGGTAGGGATGGAGGGGAGAGAAGGTGGAAGGATTGGAGGGGAGGGAGAGAAGGAGGGGAAAGAAGGAAAGGGAGAGGATGGGAGGGAAGGGGAGAGGGGGGAAGGCCGACTGCCAAAATATCCTGTCATTGATTGTACGTCACCAAGAAAATGATTATCTTGAGATGTTCACGCAAGGACGAAAGATTTCTTCTTCTTTTTCTGTCCTTTTGGCAGGCTGTGAATAAGACCTCGCCATGACCCTCTTGCCTCCTCCTCCTCCTTCTCCTCCTCTACTTCCCTTTCCTCTCCTCCTCCTCCTCCTCCTCTTCCTCCTGCTGTTGACTGACATTAAAAAGTTTCTAAGCACAAATATTTTGCCTCTCGACGGTGGCTCAAAGTGCCCAGACGAGGAACAAACAAGGTGAACAGCCCGAGGACACACACACACACACACACACACACACACACACACACACACACACACACACACACACAAGGGATGGTAAAGCTTATTAATACTTCATTGCTATCAAGTCTTGCCGTAGTGTTGTTTTTGCTCTTAGTTCCTTGGTTCTTGCCTTCGCCTAGGTCTTGGTCTGAGGTGTGACCTTACCAAGTCTCCTTCTGGTCTATTGTGTTACTCTTCAGAACGGTGACAGAAGCCTAACCTAACCTAACCTAACCTAATAAAATCAAATCAAATCAAATCAAACCAAACCAAACCTAACCTAACGATGATGATGACAGTGAAGGAAGCATCACAGGTACTTATAGGTTGTGTTTCCGTCGCCACAGTAACGAGTACAAAGGAAGGTCAGTGGAAATACACGGACGATAAGGAATAATGCTGAACGAATGCACCTCAAGCGAAATGGAAGGAAAAACACGAAGAAAAAGAATAAAAAGTGCTAACTGTCGCTCAAAGAGATAAAAGGTGTGTGTGTGTGTGTGTGTGTGTGTGTGTGTGTGTGTGTGTGTGTGTGTGTGTGAGCCTTCAAAGTGCTGCACAAAAAGAAAGGTAAGAATTTCAAAGAAAAAATGGTTTCTATAGGTGTGTGTCCTCGCTGAAAGGCTTGAGTGTGTCTGTCTGTATGTATGTATATCTGTTTGTCTGTCCGTGTGTCTGTCTGTTTGTCTGTCTGTCTGTCTGTCTGTCTGTCTGTCTGTCTATCTGTCTGTCTCTCTCGTTAGTCTCGTCAGAACAAAAAGACTGTCCACGATATAAGATTTTTTGATTTATTTTTTCTACTCTATTTCTTGTTCTTATTTTTACATTTCATCTATTTATTTACATATGAAAAAAAAAAAAAAAAAAAAAAAAAAAAAAAAGAAGAAGAAGAAGAAGAAGAAGAAGAAGAAGAAGAAGAAGACAACCAAAGCCCCTACGAGACAGGCGCCTCTCGTCCCAGGCATTGTATTGTGTAGGAGGTGGAGGCGTGGTGTGTTGTGGACTTACTATACTAACTAGATAACACAATCCTCCTCCTTCTTCCTCTTTATCCTCCTCCTCCTCCTCCTCATCTTGCTCCTCCTTTTAGTCCCTCTTCCTCGTCATTCTCCTTCTTAAAGTAAGGGTCCTTTTACTACTTTCTTTCATCCTCCTCCTCCTCCTCCTATTCGTCCATTTTACCTGACACGAAGCCTATCCATTCCTCCTCCTCCTCCTCCTCCTCAGCATCATTATAATCCAGCGCCGCGTTATTACCGTCCAGTACATTCACGCCGGTAAAGGAAAAACCTTGACACCTTCCTCACTGCACAAAAGAGAGAGAGAGAGAGAGAGAGAGAGAGAGAGAGAGAGAGAGAGAGAGAGAGAGAGAGAGAGAGAGAGAGAGAGAGAGAGAAACAATGGCAGTAAGTCTGAAGCCCCAAACAAACAAGCAAGCAGGCAGGCAGGTCCCCGGCGTCCCCAGCCAGCGTGCAGTGTGACCAAGGAGGTTCCTCATGAGACACAGTTGGGTTGGGTTCAGTTAGAGTCGAGTCAGCGAAGGAAGTCGCCAGCCATGCCGCCGCCCTCCCCTCCCCTCCCCTTCCTTCCTGCTTTGTGTGGGTAAGGAAAACAGGTAACCGGTAGCAGACAAGATGACAGACTGACAGTAAAGGGATTGGGAGGAGATAACGAACGAGGTGAGAGGAGAAAGCAGGAGTAGAACACGTGTTTAGTGCTCTACAAGGTCCGGTTATAGAGGTCGTGTTCCATCTGATGACTTGCAGCCTCCACATGCGCGTCAGCACCACCGTCATCTTTTTGACTAATCACTGACTACTATAAACAGAGTCGTCTAAACCAGTCAGTGCCCGCGGCGGGGTCACGGGGTGCAGGCAACGCGGCTCAGGGGAAAGGGACTGACTGGGGCTGCGGCACCGGACTTTCTACTCCGTCAACTGGTGCGAGGAAATGGTGTGTGTGTGTGTGTGTGTGTGTGTGTGTGTGTGTGTGTGTGTGTGTGTGTGTGTGTGTGTGTGTGTGTGTGTGTGTGTGTGTGTATATATGTGTATGTGTGTGTGTGTGTGTGTGTGTGTGTGTTGTGTGTGTGTGTGTGTGTGTGTGTGTGTGTGTGTGTGTGTGTGTGTGTGTGTGTGAAGGTGTATCACGGTCTAGATTATGTCAGGAAGGGCGTTGGGGTAAGCGGGGAGAGGAAGGTTGTTTTTAAAGGAAAGTCTTTGTCAGTGCAAAAAGAGTCAGACAGAGAGACATGTTTTCGTACAGTCCGCAAGATGTATACCAACGAGGCAGCAGTTTGGCTTCACTACCTTGGGGAAAACTTGCTGGGGAACAGAGTGCTTCATAAAACTGTGTCATAACGTTCATCAATTTTAACCCTTCATGTCCACGAGGTAAGAATGTGTAAACCTATTTTTAGTATTTGTTTTTGTAGTATGTCTCCGTCTCTTTCTCATCCTCCTCCTCTTCCTCCTCCTCCTCCTCCTCCCCTGGGACAAGCAAATTAACACCTTGAATGGCTTCCGCGAATTCCACGTCTTCGATAACGAGCTCGACGTTC
>JAXIVD010006136.1:5000-12500 GCA_036785275.1 Cancer borealis
AACATATTTTGATCCATGTTTACCCATCAACACACACACACACACACACACACACACACACACACACACACACACACACACACACACACACACACACACACCATACACACACACACGCAATCACAACACAGACGCCTTAGTAGCTGTCCATCCCTCCCACCAGTCCTCCCCTTGTGACCTCTCCCTCCCTCCCGCCCCTTAAGTCGGACACGCCCCCTTGACGCCACGTGGGGGGGGTGGGGGTCGCACGTGGCGGCCGACGGAGGGCACGTGGCAGCGTCCTAATGATGGGTGGAGTGTTTGGGTGCGTGAGGGCGCGGTGGGCGAAGCAATGAAATATGAGTCTTGGGAATTGGTGGATTAAACGATAAATGCTGAGGATATGAGGCCTGCTAAGTGGCGGGGAGGAGGAGGAGGGAGGAGGAGGAGGAGAGGAGGGGGAGGAGGAGGGAAGGAGGAAGGAGAGGAGGAACATTAGATTTTATGAAAGATTATTGATGGATTGTATGAATTTATTAAGTTTTTTTTTATTTAAAGGGAGTGTAAGTGTATGAGATTAAGTGTAGATATTTTTTTTTCTTATCTGATGTTAGCTTCCATATATTATTTTTGTGTGTGTTTATTTCTTATTCTAGTTGGGAAAGTAGTGGTGGTGGTGTGGGGTGGTGGTGGTGATGGTGGTGGTGTTGGTGGTGGTGGTGATTGTATTGTTAAAAAAATATATATACGTAAGAGAGAAAAAAGAAACAATAGAAATCAATAACATCGTTCAGTATACAAAAAACACCTGCAGAGTAAAAATGAAAGTGTACTAAGTAGAGATAAAACAGTGCAAGGCCTCTCCTCACCCTCCCCTTCAAAACCCCCCACCAGGAAAGGCATGAAAAGAAGATTTACTATTAGTGGAGTTTGTGTTGTATTCTTGTTGTATTATCGTTGTAGTTGTCACATCGCTTTCTCTCCTCTCTATGCTCTCACCTCCTCTTTCAATGGTCATCTGTTTGTTTGTTTGTCTGTATTCTCTCTCTCTCTCTCTCTCTCTCTCTCTCTCTCTCTCTTCTCTCTCTCTCTCTCTCTCTCTCTCTCTCTCTCTCTCTCTCTCTCTCTCTCTCTCTCTCTCTCTCTCTCTCTCTCTTACACACATTTATCCCGAATTTTAAAAGCAGATTCTGAATATTTAGTGATTTAATATAAATGGAATTAAACAATTTGGCCTCACAAACACCACACCTCTCATTCCCTACTGCACACACACACACACACACACACACACACACACACACACACACACACACACACACACACACACACACACACACACACACACACACACACACCACACACACACACACACACACACACACACACACACACACACACACACACACACACACACACACACACACACACACACACACACACATAAGAACACGGCCACCCAAACAGATCCAACTGAGAGGCATTCCTACGTCTTGGGCACAGGTGAGAAGAAGACCTCACCTCCTCCCATATACACCTGGAGGGAGGGAGAGAGAAAAGAGAGAGGAACGAGGGAGGGGGGAAGGAGAGAGAGAAAGAAAGAGGGAGGGAGGAAAAAAATAGCTCGTAAGGGATTCTCAGCGTCCCTCCAACACGGCCAAGTTAAGTACATCGTAAAATGTGAATTAACAAAGATCCGGGTCAGCTAAAAATGTGACCAAAGCAGCAGCAGTGAACCATGTAAGACTCCATTCTCTCTCCTCTCTCTCTCTCTCTCTCTCTCTCTCTCTCTCTCTCTCTCTCTCTCTCTCTCTCTCTCTCTCTCTCTCTCTCTCTCTCTCTCTCTCTCTCTCTCTCTTTCTCTTTCTCTTTCTCTTTTGCGGTCCCCCTCTCTCTGCTCTGATAAAAATGGTAATAATAATGGAAGCGTTGTCGATACCGAGAGATAAAGGTTACTTTCACGAATTACTGTGTGGTTAATGGTGATGATGACGACCTCTCTCTCTCTCTCTCTCTCTCTCTCTCTCTCTCTCTCTCTCTCTCTCTCTCTCTCTCTCTCTCTCTCTCTCTCTCTCTCTCTCTCTCTCTCTCTCTCTCTCTCTCTCTCTCTCTCTCTCTCTCTCTCTCTCTCTCTCTCTCTCTCTCTCTCTCTCTCTCTCTCTCTCTCTCTCTCTCTCTCTCTCTCTCTCTCTCTCTTTCTCTCTCTCTCTCTCCTTCGATTCCTTTTCCATAACTAATCATCCTATTCGTATCTTTCCCGCCCTTTCTATTTTTCTTTTTTTGTTCTTTTATGATCCTTCGTTTATAAATTTCCTTCCATTCTTCATTATTTTTTCTTCATTTAGTATTGCTTATTCTTTGTCATTTTCTTTCGTTCATTCTCTCCTTTTTGATCCCCTTTCCTCTCATCCCTCTATCCCTCTAACCTCACTGCCATCCCTATGCATTCCATCCCTATTCCCTCTACCCTACACACATCCCTACACACCCACACATACCAACACATCCCTAGACACACATACACATCCCTACACCCACTCACACACATCCACATCCACACACCCCAGACATCCCTACACACCCCTCCACCCCTCACACCCACTACGCACACACCCCTCCACCCTCACCACACCCATCCAGTCTGGTCTGAAAATAGATGACAACGACCAGTATCGGGCGACACACACACAGTAAAATATGAGTTGATGAGTAATAACAATTATAGAGCCGCTGTTTCCCGCTCATATTTGCGAGTGTGTTCGAGTATATCAACGGCAGGTTACTGAGAGCATATCCGCCAAACATGCCACAATAAAAGCTGGAAAAACTTAGCCAATACCGTATCGGGACGCGAGCGAACAGTGACATGCATTAGTTTTAAAGGTTCCCGGTCGTTCTGGTATGATTTTATTTATTTTTTTGTTTGGTTTGCCTATTTTTTTGCATTTTATTATTTTCGATGTTGGTTTGTGAGGGTTTGTAAGTGTGTGTGTGTGTGTGTGTGTGTGTGTGTGTGTGTGTGTGTGTGTGTGTGTGTGTGTGTGTGTGTGTGTTGTGCGTGTGTGTGTGTCATTGTTTGTTGGTATATTGTTCATTGAAGTTTATTTTGTGTATGTTATGCGTGTGTGTGTGTGTGTGTGTGTGTGTGTGTGTGTGTGTGTGTGTGTGTGTGTGTGTGTGTGTGTGTGTGTGTGTGATTGTTTGTTGGTATTTTATTTGTTCAAGTTTATTTTGTGTATGTTATGCGTGTATGAGTGTGCGTGTTTTTCTGTTAGTGATGTGGTTGGAATTTATACATACGTGCGTCTGTGTGTGTGTGTGTGTGTGTGTGTGTGTGTGTGTGTGTGTGTGTGTGCGTGTGCGTGTGTGCGTGTGTTTGTGTATGTGTTATTTCATTACTCCTATATTTCGCTATTTCAGCCTTTATTTGTTTCATCTTTAGTGGAGATTTTTTTCATATGAGTTTGAGTTATAACTTGAACAAAATTTAGCAATATGGGAGGATGACAATATTTTTATCAATACTTTATCAACATGCTTGTAAGAGAGAGAGTGACAGTGAGAGGTCATACATCATCAAAATGGATGTCTTTAGTTACAAGCTAAACATCTCATTACCATCACTATCGCTACCCTCTGCCTCCTTCATCACACTATTACTATTAACATCTTGCCTTCTCTCCTCTCCTCAGGTGCCGCCACACTCAGCCAACCCTCGAGCCGGTGAGTACAAGCCTTGGTTTTATCGAGTCCTTAGGGAGTTCAGTACAGCAGGGGATGGATGGGTGTGGAAGTTCGACTCTCATCTCTCGTGTTGTTATATTGATTTCAACGTGGCTTAAATTGCCTATGTATGCAGGCTTTTTTTTGTTTTTGTTTTTCGTGAGTTACTATTTATTTCAATGACGTACCACTCACTTACGACTTTTATAAACATACGAGCTAGGTGTGTACAAAATGACAGGTAATTGTTAGAAAGTCATCGAATATTACCTTGTTTTTGTTTTTCTTTCTCTTTTCTTTTTCACATATAAAGGATACTGACCAAAGGACAACAAAAGTATATTAAATAATTTATTTTTTTTTTTTTTTTACATTTAAAGGGTATTAACTATACTTATTGGATCGTTGCTGTTTGGGAGTGAATAAAAGTCATGCATTGAATTGTCCCGCAAGTCTTAACCACTTCTCTGGGGAACTTAAATGTGCTGAGTGTGAGCATTGAGACCCACGTTTTGATGTATGGGAAGAGGAAGCTGGGCTTAAAAATAACATGCGTTCAATAAGCAGTAAAAAAACACTTGACTGAATAAATAAGTATATTAACCCAAAGACAAAGAGAGAGAAAAGAAATGAAAGTATGTTAGATCACGCTGTCAGAAAGGGAAGTACGGTTGTGTTGGCAATACATGTCGAGGCCAAGTGATTGATTCTTAAGAGTGAACCACCGGTGATAAGGAGGCTCCCCTATTACTCTACTCCCTCTTAATGAGCAAGACGACAAGACGGTGGTGGTGGTGGTGGTGCTGGTGGTGGTGGTGGCGGTGTTGGTGATGCTGGTGTTGTGGTGTGGAATGACGTTTAGGTGTTATTTAGTCACACACACACACACGCACACACACACACACACACACACACACACACGCACACACGCACACACACACACACACACTGAGCCCTGACCCCCAACATTATAATCAGTTCCTTAAAGCTAACTCCTTCTTTTTCTTCCATAGGATTTAATATATAACTCACGTGTCTTCTATCTCTCACCCATCTCCCTCATCATGACCACCGGCTCACCACTCACTCCCTCACTGTCACCCACTCTCACCCACCTCTCACCCACCTCGCACCCACCTCTCACCCACCTCTCACCCACCTCGCACCCAGCTCACACCCACCTCATACCCACCTCGCACCCACCTCTCACCCACCTCCCACCCACCTCTCACTGTCTTCACTCTCACACCCTCGAATTTCCGGTGCACTTTTATGTAGACCCTCATGTGTGTGTGTGTGTGTGTGTGTGTGTGTGTGTGTGTGTGTGTGCGTGTGCGTGTGCGTGTGCGTGTGCGTGTGTTGTTATCATTTAAGTGTATTTTTGATGGTAGTTTACCTTGCCTTTGTTTTTATTATATTTTTATTGTGTGGTCTTGGATTATATATTAGTGGTGCGTGTGTATCTCTCTCTCTCTCTCTCTCTCTCTCTCTCTCTCTCTCTCTCTCTCTCTCTCTCTCTCTCTCTCTCTCTCTCTCTCTCTCTCTCTCTCTCTCTCTCTCTCTCTCTTTCTCTTTCTCTTTCACCCAAATATATACCTCCTCTCCACGGTATAATGTGTTGGCAATTTGATCCCTCGTCCTCCTGCCCTTGTACTTTTGACCTTCACATCACATCATGAGACTGTGAGAACATAAGATCGAATCGCCTATAAACACCAAAACTTCCTCCTCCTCCTCCCCCTCCTCCTCCTCTCTCCCTTCTCACTTCTTCCCCCCTCACTTCTCCCCCCTCCACCTCTTCTCTTCGTTGGACCTTCATGAGACCTGAAACTCCTCCTCCTCCTCCTCCTCCTCCTCCTCCTCCTCCTCCTCCTCCTCCTCCTCCTCCTCCTCCTCCTCCTCCTCCTCCTCCTCCTCCTTCTCCTTCTGTATCGTTCCTCCCATCCACGTGATCGTCTTTTGTTTTGTCGGTGATAGAGCTTCGTATCAGGAATTTATGTTTCTCGCATTTCGCTGGAACACACGACACGGTTCGGGCGTCCGTCTCGCCGGCCCGTCCGTCCGCCTTCCTCCCAATCTTATCTCCAGACGAAAACGGGGAAAAAGAATATATATATTACAGATAACCGATTTTACGTCGCCTCAACCTGAACCTTTTCCCAGCGTCTTTACTCCGCCCTGTAATGAGTTATAAAACATTCACATCTAAACAGTAACATAACTCACACTGTCATCTCGAGTTACCGCCGCCCTCTGCCGCGCCTCAATGCCGGGGCCTTGGGGAGGAGAGCCGCTAGGGTGAGGGTCGCAGAGGGGCCGACCGGGGTTAGCGTCCTGGGGTCCTGCGGGGCTTAGGGCGAGTCGGTCCACCCTTGTCCTGAGTCCAGTCACGTCCGGGGAGGGCACAGCGGTCGCCTCCTGTGTCATATTGCTCCCCACCGAAGAGGCAAAATGCTTAAGGACAAAGTGCATTAGTGAGACAACGTGCCTGTGTGTGTGTGTGTGTGTGTGTGTGTGTGTGTGTGTGTGCGTGTGCGTGTGCGTGTGCGTGTGTGATGTCAGTATCTGTTCTTTGATTACGAGTAGTTTTCACTTTTGTCATTTTCCGGATGAGAGTGTGGAAAAAAAAAACCACGTAGCTTAACTGTATATATGTGTACATGTACTATAGATATGGGCGTGTACTATATATATGGGCGTGTATGGAAGGACTGTTACTGCCACGCACATGACATTTACCTCTGGTCGTCCCCCGCCAAGGCAGTCGTTGAGAGGTGCGTGATAGCTTCTTACGGTCATTGTGAATCCAACGTGTTTAGATATTTTTACATTTTTAACATTGGGTTTGCGATGCGTTTTTTTTTTTTTTTTTTTTTTTTTTTTTTTTTACAGCACGACATGAAATAGTTCTCTTGTTGCTTCGCCTTCGCCTTCCAGTTTAAAGGTCGTTTTCTCGATTTAAAGGATAGTTTTCAGATAGTAAGGACGAGTTTTAAATGACTTTTTTTTTTGGCGGGAACTATGGAGAACGAGAAACAAACAAATAAAGGAAGGGTGATGGAAGTAAAATATTGATTTATCTTCATGACCGAAGGGAAAAAAAAAGAAAAGATGTGGTGATAGAGAAAGTAATTGTATCTTTTGTCTACCTGTGTGTGTGTGTGTGTGTGTGTGTGTGTGTGTGTGTGTGTGTGTGTGTGTGTGTGTGTGTGTGTGTGTGTGTGTGTGTGTGTGTGTGTGTGTGTGTCTTGTTATAGTAATGGGGATAGTTCCTTTAACTTAACGTTCATCTTAATATTGTCAACCAGACTTCGTGCCCGCGATGAGAGGGAAAAAACTTGATATATAAAATCCATAAAAAGATAGTAATCGAAAAACTGGTTCAGCAGCTTTGTTATCATTATCCACTGAAGGGGAAGCCATGCGGGAAAATATCGTCATCGTGCAGGAAACATAAACAAATCACTTCCTCGTAGTTATTATTGCATTTACATTACTAAACACATTAATAATTTCACATATATAATTACCCAGTTAATCACTACTTTGCTCCAGTAGGGAAAAGGAATAGAGAAGGAGAGAAAGGGAGGGAGGGATTTGAGGGAGAGGGAGGGAGACAGGGAGGTTCAGCTAAGTTTTATTGTCTGATAAAAACGTGTTTAAGAGTTTTATGTCCACAATTGTTTCTCTGAGGTGGCGTCCTTAGACTGACGTATCGCTCTGGTGGGAGGAGGAGGAGAAGAGGAAATGGGGGAAAGGGAAGAGAGGGAGGGAGGAGGAGGAGGAGGAGAAGTCGGT
>JAXIVD010006137.1:0-25372 GCA_036785275.1 Cancer borealis
TTCTACCACCCACACCCCCACACCTTACCTCACACGCAGTCACAGTGTCAGCGCCACACGCCGCAGCCATCATTGAGAGCAGACCAGTGCCAGTGCCAATGTCCAGCACACGCACCTCCTCCCCTCGCGCCCTCAGCACACCCACAGCACGGCGCACACCCTCATAGTACTTGTCATTCTGTGGAGGTGAGGGGAAGGGTGAAGGGTGAGGGGTGAGGGCAAAGGTGGTGGGTGAAGGGAAGGGTGAGGGGAAGGGTGGTGGGTGAGAGGAAGGGTGAAGGGTGATGGTAAAGTGGAAAAAACATAAAAAACGCAATTGAGAATAAAATTAAAAAATGAAAAAAATTAAATACATTTCATAAATCTAATAAGAAAATAAAGAAAATCAGAAAAAAAATTAACATAGAGAAGAGAAAAAAAGGGGAATAAGGATGAACAAAATATATAACATACAACTGAAAAAAAGAAGAGAAAAAAACATTCCATTAATTCCCCTTAGATACAACAACAAATTCAAATAAAAACAACATATTTCCATTAATTCCCCTCACATACAGCATACCACATACCCTTTCTTTATCATGCAGCATATCAGCATAGGCAGAGCGCGCTACCTCCTGCTTGTAGTCATAATCCTTCGGCATGATACCCCATTCAAGGATGCCCGTTATGGGGTTGAGCTGCTGGCTAAACACACTCATTTTGGTGTGTGGTGGTGTGGTGTGGCAGGATCAGGTTGTCACTTTGGCAGACTCAGCTTCTGGGGGAAAGATGCGCGCTGCCTCCACAAAGAAACGGTGCAGCAGCTGGTCCTGGTGGTGGTGCAGGAACAGGAAACGTGAGAGGTGTTGCCGGAAGTATTGGGTGCGCATCCCACGCTTCTTCACCCACTGTTTGAGGTCACACCACAGTGCCGCAACGGTGTGTGTGTGCAGGGGTTTGTGGTCCTCGCCAGCACCCTCGCTGGCACTCTCGTTGTCGCTGCCCACAATGAGGTGTGTGTAGCCTTGGTGTTGCAGGGTGAGGTGTGCGTTCAGCTCCTCACTCACCACCACTGAGCCCGGCACCACGTGTTTGGTGATGAGTTTGGTGAGTGCCTCCTCCTTCCCCTCCTCACACCCACCCAGGGGCACCACAAACAGCTTACTCTTACACTCCCGCTCCACACCACCAAACGCCCAAACAGACCCCACCACCTGCCCCGCCCCGTCCTTCTGTGCCCCAATCAGCACCTTGCCCACCTCCACCACCACACCTGGCCCCCCCACAGGCTGCTGCAGGTCCAACACGTGGTCAGTAACAGTGCAGCAGTGCCGGTGCCAGGCCAGGATGGTTTCAGGTGACAGGTGCAGGTTGTGTACCACCTCCTCAAAGTGCCAGTGCCTCCTGAACCACTGCAATACAAACACCACTACCTTCCAAGGCTCCACATGTGTATAGGAGAGGAAGGAACTTTTGTAGTCCGATACCGTGTAGTTACAACGTCGCCTCTTCTTGGTCCTGCGCTCCACCGTGTAGCTGGAGCAGTACCAGCGTGGGATATCACTCCTGAGGTGGCACTGGACCAGGCACCGCGGGCACCACACAACACGGGGCAGCACGCCGTGGGCACGCAGGAACTCCACAGCCCTGGCACTGTTCCCTTCTATCTCCCCGTGGAACTTTGCCAGTGCCAGCCACGAGGGAAGGTCACACCCACGGCACTCTGGCTCCATGGGGCACGGCACTCCTAGCCATCATGGGTGACCTGTTGTGACCTCACTGATCACCACAACAAAAAACATGTATGAATTAATAATATTCTGAGTACTTAAGGGTATGAATAGTGAATATAAAAAAAAAATTACCATTAACCTTCCAATAAACGTGAAATATATATACATAAAAACACAAGAAAACACGGTATAAGGATATAATATAAAATGTTACGTGCCAAAAATATGAAAGTTCCTCTTCTTTTCAATATTCCCTTAAAATCATATGCAAATTATTAATTATACATAAAGAAACACCACTAATCCTTCCATTCAAGGCCAAATAAATGCAGAAAAATACAGAAAAGACTAAGAAAATGCCAATATATAGTTCAGTGGACATGACATTGAACGTGTGGGTGAATAGACTTACGTGTGGCCGAATTGACTCTTAGGTGTGGGTGAATTGATTCTTACGTGTGGGCGAATTGATTCTTAGGTGTGGACGAATTAACTCTTATATGTGGAAGAAAAGTTAATTAAGAGAGAATTGACGTATGAGCGAAATGATCGTAAACCGAATCTTGTTTCAACACTTACATCAATTCAAGTTTTTTTTCCCACGTGTGTCCCTTGATGTACGTCCTTGTTTTCCGTTAAGAAGGTTTCCCAGATTGTAATACACCTTCACAGACACAGAAAAACATGAAAAAACAGCAAGAAATAGCAGAAAACATATGGAAATAAGGGATGACAACACCTCCTCGTGTATTCAATGGCTCTTCTTCTTCTTGAGACCTTTTTTTCCCCACTTTGTTTACCTTACACTCACTCTCACTTGAATTGGCTTTCATTTATTATCATTATTATCTATATTTAATTAACTATGGCCTATGGATTATATATACGTGAATGGAACAGGTTATAAGGTAATAGACTCTCTCTAGACACGTCATGGAGGACAAGAATGAGAGGCAGTCTTACAAATGTATTATGTCATATCTTTGTGACGTAATAGCTGTTATGGCGTGTATCTTGACTATCTTAGAAGAACCAGCTATGGAAGACTAGAGAAGCCAAGGATAGAAGAGAAAGGAAGGAAAATACAATAACACAACAGAGGAGAAAGAAGAAAACACTAGCTTATATATGTAAGCTGTGAGATCGTGTGGTGTGGAATCTAATATTGACAAAGTTGAATCATGTTTGCAACGAGAAGACTTTTACGTCCAGTGTGGCAAACAGCGTGGAGGACATACTCGTCTGAGGCTCCAGCACCACTAAAGAAGAAGAGGAGTGTGTTAGGCAGGCTAGGCAAGGGTTTGGTGGGTGTGGTGGTGGGTGTACCGACGGTGGGCGGAGCTTACTATGTGACCTGTGATGACCTCAAAAAACGGCAGCTAAGAGTCACCGTGCAGGGAGTTGGCAGGTTTATCAGGTGGGTTGGTTTGTTTATTATTGATTTATTTGGGTTTTTTCTCGAGTGTACTGAATGAAAAGATATATTTTAGTTTTGTTTGTTTTCTCCCTTGACCTGCCTTTATGATTTGGCACAGCTTACAGGTACGGCAGCCGTATCCTCATAGTGCTTGGTTATAGATACGGCACGTGCCTAACTTTTGGGTAATGAAATATAAAAAGCTTATATAACCTAACCTAACCGAATGAAACCTAACATAACCTAATCTAACCGTAACCTAATGCAAGCCGCATCCGCATAGTGCTTGGTTATAAATACGACATTACGACATGTGCTTAACTTTTGGGTAAAAACCTTATATAACCGAACCTAACGGAACTGGATTGAGGAAGTCTTTTTGGTCTTTGTAGAAAATTATATTGTAGGCTAGCTTTCCTCACCAATCTTTGAGAATGAGGTTTTCCTGTAGAATTTTAAGGTTCTTGTGACAAACATGTATTGCTTTCACCTTGTAGACATCAGCAGTAGCCAGTAGGACTAATAAAATATATACTCAAAACATTTCACTGTTGCAGAACATTATGGATTGGAATGCAGGTTTCCGTGGATTACAAGTGGGCAACGTACGGCCTTGATGAGGACAGTGATGAGTATGAAGAAGCCTTGTCTAAGGTGCACCTACGGTCTGCCAGGCTGATTCTGGATGGCTGCTTAAAGGTGCAACATTGGGAAAGCTTTTGCCTCTTAGTATTTGTTTGTTATAAGGAAGAAATGTTTGGAAATTGTCATAAGATAATAGTAGAATTAACAATATTCTTATATATACATTACGTGCATTCTTCCAATCTTAGTTTATTGGTATTTAAGAGAAGGCATTTGTGCTGGTAATTAATAGCATAACATGTTTTACGGAATCCCTCCTTGCTACACACACATTCCTCTTTCATTCAATGCTCACTTCACACTGAGGATAACCTTAGTGAGTACTCCTGGCCAGACATCCTCTCCATTCATACTTTATGGAGTTGTGTTGGAAGTGATCCCTTTTTATCAGATACTAAAACATTACGTACCTATTGTTTAAATGACTCTCTCTCCACAGAATGGCGGCCTCTATGTGAAGCTTGGACAAGGATTGGTGTCCATGAACCACATTTTGCCCAAAGAATATTTGGAAACCCTTAAAGTAAGTAAATTCTTATCCTTATCCTGTCAGTACAGATTTTCTTTTCTTTTCTTTGAGTTCTTTGCTTCACTTATTTATTCTCTAACTTTTTTATATCCTGAGAGTCTTATATGTGACTGTCATAATGTTGAGTGATGTTAACAGAAACAGTTTCATGCTCACCCATCCAAAGTAAGCTGTGTGTGTTGATTTCCTCTTGATATAGTAACATCACTGTACATTCCATAATTAAAGTTCAAAAACAGCCAAACATTAATTATAGAAGTAGGTTCAGCATCTAATATCACGATTTAGCATCAAGGAAAGAAGTAAAGCAGGTGGAATTTCAAGTTCCAAATGTCTATGTTTTTGAAGCAAATGAAGTCTCCTGCACCTAGTTGTTTCACATGTGAGATTTAAGAAAAATATTAACGTTTGACATTTTCTTTCCCTCTCAGACCCTACAAGATCGATGTCTAAACCGGAATTGGGATGAAATTGGCAGCCTCTTCCAGGAGGACTTTGGTCACTCACACAAGGACATGTTTGCTGAGTTTGATGATGAGCCAATAGCAGCAGCATCCCTTGCACAGGTGAGGTGTCTTGCCTCTAGGTTGGCTAATGTATGGTAAAATTATTTTAAAAATGTACCCGCATACTCCACCTCTTCAGGTATGTTATTATATCATAATATACTCCAACATTTACCTGTACATGTCTTCCTTTGTCCTCTTTTCATACTCTCTCCATTTGTCATTTTCAATTACTATTTCTTTATTCATGCACAGGCCCAACCAGAACATAAATTACAATAGGAAGAGTTCCTCTTTCTCCTCTATTATTATTATTATGTTTCTGGTGTCTGTAACAATGTATTAATTTTTCTTATGAATATACTATCTCTAAAATGGTTTTGTTGTTGCAGGTGTTCAGGGCCAAGACTCACTCCGGGGAGGAGGTAGCAGTGAAGGTCCAGTACATAGACCTTCAAGACAGATTTTGGGGTGACATTTCTACCATAGAACTCCTGCTGGAAATCATACAGTATATGCATCCTAAGTTTGGTCTCAGATGGGTCTTGAAGGTTAGTTAGTCTCCTCTACTGTTCAAACTGGAAGGGGGAATATTACTTCAGGAAATGTACAACAGAGCAATTCAAGATTTTTGAAGAGAAAGGTTAGATAGAGAGAATCCAATACCTATTTTTTTGCATAATACAAAATATGAATTTCTTGCTTGGGGTAGGACCTGAAGGGAACACTGCAGCAGGAGTTGGACTTCCTGAACGAGGGTGAGAACAGTGAGCGTTGTGCCAAGGACCTGGCCGGCCTACCCTACGTGTACGTACCACGTGTACACTGGGACCTGTGCAGCAAGGTGGGTGTGGCACGGTACACACATTGTTTGGGGAAGGTGAACTAAGGGAATAAGGAAGTTAAATTAATTATTGAGACTAACCATAAATACAGCCATTTGAATAGTTGTTGTGGTCCTTGGCAGAGGGTGTTGACGGCAGAGTACATTGATGGCTACAAAGTGAGTGATGTTAAGGGCATCAAGACGGCTGGCCTTGATATTAAAGATGTGGACAGCAAGTTGGTGAATGCTTTTGCTGAACAGATTTTCCACACCGGTTTTGTACATGCCGACCCACATCCTGGCAACAGTGAGTTCTTTAATTTTCCTTATCATCCTGTTGTTTACTGCACTATATTCTTGACTCATCTTGTTTCAAATATAACTTTTCAGTATAATTTAAAAGAGTGGAAGACGGCAATAATTGTGTTGTTACATAAAGATAAAAGTAATAGAAATGAGTGTAATAATTATAGCAGGATAACTTTGCTGAGTGTGCCAGGAAAAGTGTATAGAAGAGTCTTAACAGAGAGACTAATGGAAGTAACTGAAGGGAAGGTTAGCGAGGAGAAGGAAGGATTTAGGAAAGGAAAAGGCATCAAAGACCATACAATAGGTAGTTATCTATAGCTTTCACTCTTGTTTTCTCTCAGTTTTGATTAGGAGACGAGCCAGCGGTGAGGCGGAGGTGGTGATCCTTGACCACGGCCTCTACCAACCACTGCCCACCTCAGTCCGCCAGCCCCTGTGTAGGCTGTGGAAGGCTATCGTGATGGGTAACCACAGCCAGATGAAGGATAACTCGGCACAACTTGGTGTGACAGGTAAGGAGTATGTTTAAGGTACACACATGTGGTATTGGTGACTTGTGTGAGGTCAACAGGTCAGAAGGTCAGCAGACAAATTGTGTAATATCATGATTATTGCCTTTGTGAAGAAATGTTTTCATAATTCATGTGGTCTTGGCCTGAGATTTAATGCCTTGTGCACAGTTATTCCATGTGCACCCTTGATGGTGTTACTGTGAATCTGGTGTTACTATGAGACAGAGGATTATCTAAACATTTTGACAATAGCATTATAACTTTCACAACCTTTTTGATTTTTAATGTTAAGTATAGAAAAGAGTTCCTAAATCATAAAACTAATTAATAAAAAAAAAAAAAAAAAAAAAATTGCAAATAATATATCCATTACATGAAAACCAAAAATAAGGCCGAGTAGTTTTATTATATATAATAAGTAAAGGAAGTGGGTCTATAGTGTCTGAAGTAGTTGTCATTTATAACACTAATTTAACAACAAAAATTGGGAATGCATTTTAAAACCAAATCTTGTACTTAATAATGTATCTTTTGGTGGTAGATAAACATAATTGGGTGGTAGAGGGGTGGATGCATTTATGGTTGATAACACTCTAAGGATGAATATGAGAGAGAGAGAGAGAGAGAGAGAGAGAGAGAGAGAGAGAGAGAGAGAGAGAGAGAGAGAGAGAGAGTGCATGATTGGCAAGATGTGATAACAAAATAACTGTCTGTATATATTATTTTGTATCCTGGGATAGAACATGTTCTAATATGTCCACACAAGCAGCCCTACATGTCTGTCTATCTGTCCCTAAACCTACACACATATTGACATACAAAACATGCAGATGGATATCGGTTCTTCTGCATGATGGTTGGCCAGCGTTACATTGGTCCTGATGGTTCTGACCAACGAGAAAATGAGTTCTTCAATCACCGTGGACCCAAGCGCTTCACCCGGGAAGACTGGAAGAAGATGTCGCAGGAAGATAAAGAGAAGATGCAGAAGCGTATGGAAGATGCCCGTGAAAAGCTGAGCAATTCCTTCCAAAACCTCCCCACTGAGCTGTTCTTGGTGTTGAGGTGAAGAGACGGCTGTTTGTGGTGCCTTGTAACTCTATGCTGCATGGTGATGGCATTGGTTGGACATTCTGTTATGTTTGTGGTGGAGTGAGGAGTTAAGGAAGCAAGCAAGTGGATATTCTTGAAACTTCCTCTCATTGCCACATTATTAGCATCCCACTCCTCCTATGCTGTACCTTGTTCCTCAGCCTTGTACTTGTCTACTACTTCATGAGTAATTTGTTGCTGTTGTAGTTTGTGGGTTACAGGTTGCTTTCATTTTCATAACTGACGGTGCATTGAAATAGAGAGAAGGAGGGAGTTAGCGGAAAGTTTTAGAAGAGCAAGGTTGAACTTCATGAGGTTGTGGAGTGATGGATTGCATGATGGGGAGTGAGAGTGAAGTATGGGAGGGTATGGAAGGAGAAATGGTGTGGAGTGGAGTGGACAAGGACAGCAAGAGAAGGAGAAAGAAAGTTTGTATTCATAATGTCTGCCAGGATATGGAAGGGCATAGAGACACATAAATGGAAGGGTCTAGGGTAGGGCGGGCAGTTAGGAAGATAGCAAGAGTGTATGGGTATGCACCTGTATGTGAGAGAGGGAGGGAGAAAGTGAATGAATGTCTGATGGAGATTGGAAGAGGGAGTAGGATAGTGTTAATTGGATATATGAGTGGAAAGGTTGGAAATAGTGATGGAATGGGTATGTTTGATATGTGACCTCGCATGGAGACAGAGAGAAGTACCAGATGAATGGAAGAAGGTAATTATTGTGCTCCTTCATAAAGATAAAGATAGTAAAGATGAATGTAATATTTATAGAGGGATCAGTTTGCTTAGTGTGTTAGGAAAAATGTATGGGAGAGTCTTGACAGAGAGTCTGATTGAAGTAACTGAAGGGAAGGTTAGCGAGGAGCAGGGAGGATTTAGGAAAGGGAAAGGCTGTTTGTGTGTGATATTTGCTATTAATATGATGATAGAGGAGTACTTAAGGAAGAAGAAAAACTGTAGGCAGTCTTCATGGACTAGAAAAGGCATGATAGAGTTGACAGGGAAGCTCTTTGTAACGTTTTGAAAATTTATGGTGTTGGGTTGAAAGGAATGGGAAAGTAAGAATGAAAATAACACATACTTAGTAAATGGTGTGTGTTGGAGGGAAGGGAAAAGCCACCTAACTTGATTCCTGGCAGTGATCTGGTGTACAGCTTGAAAAGTTACATTATGCTGTGTAGATTTCACTTTGTAGTCTTTCATTGACACCGCAGGATAATATAAAACATTTGCTCCTCGGGTGGCTGAGGTGCTATACAAAATTCCAATATAACTTAGATCTCTTATGCATGCATCACTAACATTCCATTACATCATGTTTCACTGACAAAAATTTTAATTAATTATCGTGCAGGATCAAAATATTTCATCAATGTTTCTCTCTTTAGGTAGATCCCTAAGTTTCAAATCCTTGTTTTCTTCCACAGTCTCAAACTACCGGTTGTTTTGCATTTCTCTCATTCAACGTTACATCGCACCAGCGGAGGGCGTAATCCAGGATATATTTGACATGTTTTATGATGATAAAGGACCAAAATTTATGACAAGGGCACAATTTGATAAACTTCCTGAGGATGAGAAGAGTGAGCTGAGGAAGGAAATAATGGATGTCCATGATCGTGTGTTAGATGTCTTCAAGGGTATCCCCAGCAATCTTCTTCTAATTTATAGGTACAGTAACTTGAATAGGCTGTTAGTGTGGGTTCTCAGCAAGGTTGCATGTATTGTAATAATATCAATTCGTAAACCTCATCACACACTTATAATACATGTTTAAATTGCTTGTGAGAATTTGACATTTGCAAGTGTGGAAGGTGTGAAGTTATGCAAGGTGGGTGGTGTGGAATCAAAGTGACAGATAAACATATTAGATTTTGATTATCAAAAAGCTTGTTATTACCAAGCCATCTTTGAAGTCTTTCAGCAAAATCCATTTCTCTTATTCTTCTTTGGGGGAAAATTGTGTATCAAGTGTGTAGAGTTTTCCATACGAATCAAGATTGTATCCAGAGCTTAAAGGGAGTTGACGTCAGCATATCCCTCCTAGAAGGATATAGAAGCATTTTTTACTAAACTGGAGTGGACAGTAATGTGAGCATAGCAGAAAGGGCATTTATGCCAAACAAGACAGATGTCTGTTTGACTGAGACCCCTCCAATTCCAAGTCCATTGTCATTGTAGAAGGACTTCGGGACTACAGATTGCGGCCAATGCAGTGTTGCCTCAGACTTCAGTCTCTGGTCCAGCCAATTTTTGCTTACCTATTTTTTCTAGCTTTATTTCCCCTTGTTTCATGTGTCTTTCCTTTCTTATCTGACTATCCCCCTTTTTTTTGTAAAGTGTGAGAGTTGTGGTGAGAGGATGAAAGGCTAACTTCTAGTTCGCCATGAATGGCCTGAGGGTGCTGTGGGCATGGCATACCCTTCCTCTTTAATTGTCCTTACTCTCCAAGGGGGTTATGGGGAGCAGACTCCCCTAACCACCCACCTGTCAACTCCCTCGTCTCCTCCACCTCCTCTTGTAGCTGTTTCCCTAACACCAACACCAACCTTCTACATCTGTATCTTCCTCTATTATAACCACCTTAGAACCATATATACCACCACAAATTAAAACCACTCACCAACCCTCTACTCTGACCTCTCCCTCTTCTCTAACCCAGACTGTCCCCTCCTCCTCTCACCCTCGCCCACACCCATCCACATTCCTTAGGTCCTTGTTGATGAAACAAATACTTCCATATTCTGGTGTGTATTATAAGGCGGAAAATATGATAATTCATCCTCTCTCCAATATCCCAGTACTCCTATTCCTACTATTATCACAAATCTTTAATTTTCTTTCTAAAAATGTCACCTCCCATAGAAGTGATTTCCACTGCCTACTCTCTATCTATGTTCTTCCAAGTCTGATACACCAACTTACATCTTACGATCCCTTTTTCTTGAACACTTTTTTCTATTCCTGTTCTACTCCTGTTTTTACTGATGGTCCTAAATCCCACTATGGCTCTAGTTTTGTCATTCTTTGACAAACACACATTCTCCATTTTATCTAATTATTTCACCATAACTCACCGTTCTTTCCTTCCTCTACTTTACCTTGCCGTTATCTCTTTGCTCTGCCGTCTGCCTTAACTTGACATGACATGACTTTTGATGTCTGGGGCTTTTTTTTTTCAGTGTTAACTCATTCTTTGCTTAAGGGTGGCTGTAAACCTACATGTTTTGTATTAATTTGAATGCAGCAGGTATTTAGTAATATAACTATCATGATAAGCTTCAGAGCCATGCAGTACATAAACATTATTTATTAAAGGAAAGTAATGCAATGTAATTGTCTAATTAAATAATAGGAATGATGTGAAATATAATGAAATATAATTTGATGTAGCAGCATATGCGGACACAACTAGTAATTTGCTCAGAATTGTTGTGTCAATATGCATGTTGATTACTATTGTATAATTTACTTATTGAAAAAAGATTAATTATGCAAACATACACAGTATGCAAGAGAATGAATGACGGGGATGTGTTATATAGTATTGCACAATATCAATGTGTGGACAGGACATCCTGGAAGCATTTTTGCCACAGACATTCCTTACTGTAGACTTCCCAGAAGGGGAATGATGCATCCAAGATAGTGATAATGAAGATGATGATGATGGTGACAAATAATTGAAAAGTTACTTTTACTGTCATTGTCTGCTACATAAGAAGTATGTATTGATATTCTATCAATCTTTGGGGATAGATGAAAAGCACGTTTAATATTGACCACAACTTTATTCTTGGTTTTCATGGCCTCAATGTATAGACTCTGCTTTGACATACAGGTAACATTCCTCAGATGGATTGGATTGAGACAGGAAAAAAATGAAATCCACTGCAGAAGCAGTTTCATTAAATAGCAAAACACTTCAAACAGTCATTATTACTTTTGGAAATGATGATACCAATCCAAAGATACTACAGATAAAGTATATGAATGCAGATCTATGATTGGCATGTATCCTGTCACATAGGCCCATTTCATATGTATTATTACCTGCATTCATGATACAGTTATTAGATATTTTCTTTTGTCAACCTTCAGACCACCACCTTTTTGCTGAAATGCTCATGCAGCGTCCAGTAGGGGGTGAAAGGATTATCTCATTGAAAGAAGTGTTGAGGTCTGACGAGTTTGATTACATGCAAAAGATGGCTGCCAACCGTTTTGATCAGATAGACAGGACACTGCGAGAACTGCCTCGAGAGATGTTGTTGATCATACGGTAAGATTTAGGACTCATCACACATGTATTGATTTTGTTCATTTGTGAGAGAGAGAGAGAGAGAGAGAGAGAGAGAGAGAGAGAGAGAGAGAGAGAGAGAGAGAGAGAGAGAGAGAGAGAGAGAGAGAGAGAGAGAGAGAGAGAGAGAGAGAATATATATATATCTAGCATTTTGGAGATGATACAAGTTGTTGTTGGTGTGATGAATCAAGGTATGTTAGAGTGTTTATTGAGGGGTATTGTAGAGGTTAATGAATTGTTGCAGATCTAAATGAAGACTATGACTGCATACTTGGCAGGAACAGTTATTTGAGGCATCCAGTGACATTGACCGTTTGTTTATTAGTGACTTAGGCAACCTATTGTTATCAGTATGACGTGACTGCCTATGGGTTGTGTGTTGAAATGTTGCATCTCTTCATCATGGGTTTTTAAGAATGGTTCTTTGATTTTGGTGTATTTATCTTTTCTTTTCCCTTTCTGTCATCATTGTAGTGTGTAGTGTGTAATGTTTTCTCCCATAGGAGTTAGACTGCCATTGTAGTAGTATACTTGATATTGGCAGTGGCATCTTGCAAGTGTATTGGTGATCATAGTATTCTTAATTGAGGGAAGAATGTATGTACTTTAACCAAATACAATACCAATCATTGCAAGATGTTGCTGCCTTTTGTCCTCCTGTTGCATCAATAGTTGCATTAACATGCTGAGATTGTTCAACCCTTTCTTACTGTTTCTTAAGTGTTTATCTCAGACTGTAGGTACTCATCACCTTCAGTGTGGTAACATGAATCCATTAAGATGTTACAATTTAAATGAATATATATTTGGTTTCATTGGCACTTGATATTGTCATAACGTTAACATAATTAATTACTGCACCAACTTTTGTGTAATTGTGTTTTACATACATATCACATGTCTCCCAACCATAACCATTACTTTGCAGATGCAATGAAGTATTCTATTATTGGATTAAAATGGATATTATATATATATATATATATATATATATATATATATATATATATATATATATATATATATATATATATATATATATATACACTTCAGGCTTTTGTCCCCCCTGAAGGGTAGCCAAGCCAAGACATGGAGACATTACTCTCCCCTCCCAATCTGCACATATACATATATAGTATATATATATATATATATATATATATATATATATATATATATATATATATATATATATATATATATATATGTATATATATGTATATATATATATATATATATATATATATATATATATATATATATATATATATATATATATATATGTATATATATATATATATATATATATATATATATATATATATATATATATATATATATATATATATATATATATATATATATACACACACACATATACGAGCACACACACACATATACGAGCACACACACACATACATACACGCTTAGTGTTTGGGGAGGGTGTATTTCCCTTCTCCTGTGGGAGCCTAAGGGCTAAGGGAGAGAAGTATATATGTATGTGTGCATGGGTGAGGGTATGCATGCCTTGTCTTGGCTACCCCCTTTAGGGTGATATCAGCCTGGTATATAGATAGATAGATTGATTATAATCAGAAGCTTAATCATCATTATGTTCATCACAATATTGGTATCTTTGCAGGAACGTGAATACCATTCGGTCCATCACCAAGGAACATGGAGACTTAGTGGACCGCTACAAGCTGATGGCTCGCTCTGCCACCCGGGGAGCCTTTGTGTCCCCAGACGCCTCCACCATGCAGAGGATAAGGGGACACTGGGAGCAGCTCTGCTTTGACTACTCACTCAAGTATGTACAGTATGTTGTACTGGCTAAGTAGCTATTCATTCAAATGGAGATAGGCCAAAAGGATGAAAACATACTAGGTGAAAAATATCAAGGAAGCTTATAATCCTATTGGAAGACTGTTTGGTTTGATGCTTGTTATAATATTACCTTATGAAGGAGAAAAGGACTCATTCTAACACACAGAAGGATGAGTCAGGAAGGATTTGCAGTAGGTTAGGATGATAAAGTACAAATAGAAATATGCTTACAATTTAGGAGAGTGTGTTAAGAATATGGAAAGAGTACTTGAAGGAGCTGATAAATTAGGAAAATGAATGATAGAGAAAGTTGAATGATGTGGAGACAGTAAACCATGAAGTACAAAGTACAGTGAAATTCCGATAATCTGGAAAGCAGCGGAAATCGCAAACTCCGGATTATCAAATTTTTCGGACTGGTGGACGTGATCCCTAAAAATGCCCTACAACCCTATCACTATCACCAGAGTGTGTGTAAATATGTGTGTGTGTGTGTGTGTGTGTGTGTGTGTGTGTGTTTATTGGGTATTTCAGCCTTCACACATTGCCACTCAACTCTTTGATACCACTCACCTTCAAATGAATATTCTCTCCTTATATATTTTTTTCAGTTCCTTTTCCTCATCATATTATGTTAGGAAATCAGGTTATTAATGATAAAGAAACATTTCTTCCTATCCTTTGCAGGAAGGAGACTGTGAGGATGTGGGTGATGAAGAAGGTGCTGTACACGTTGTACCTCTTGGGATACATTACAGACCTCTCTCAGGTTGAAGCTTTGTGATGCTCAGTGTCTAACAAGGTGTTCACTAATGTCCAGACTGTCATCAAAACAACAACTTGGACTAAACACTGAAAACATTTGTAATGGATGTAATATTTTTATACCAAATGTTGAACTTCTGCCACATGTGATTGTAGGTGGATTGACACTTGTATTTTATAGCAAATTTTGGAGAAATTTGTACATTTAGTATCCAGTCAGTGAATGCTACTGAATTGTTGTATATTGTAAACTTAGGTGACTATGTTGATATGATTATAGAATACTCCTTGTAATTTATTTGTTATTAACATGAAATAAATGATGTTATTGAAATTTATAGTGTGTTAATCACCCTTTCTCTTTATCCTAAATGTCATTGTTTCATCTGGTGTTTGAATGTGGTGGTATCCTTTCAGGTGGTTGGGAGGAGGTGCATCATCTATTATAATGTTCTTTCATAGATCATAATGTGACTTGTTATCATTAGTTTACTGTTAAACGTAACTATTTATCTATCAATATACCCAGCTAATATCCCAAGACAAGGTACCTCTAATGGAATTCAGGGAGACATTATTCTCCCCTCTCCCTTTGTGCCTTATCTTTTTATAGGAGAGAATAGAGAAGGGGCTTCCCAGACCCCTCACTCCGTCCTTTTTGGTTGTTATATGACCTGCAGGGAATATGGTGATAATGTTCTTGCAGCCCCCACCACAGGGCTAATAGGCAACTACTATTTATATTAGAATCATTAGCTGCATAATAATTAATCTTTGAAACTCCTTAGATTGTATTCATTTACAGTTCAAAAGTTTTCAAACACATTATCTCCTAACCTAATCATAAGTGGTAAGGGATATTTGTTATGCCATTATCCCTTCCAACCTTTGTTTTCCTTAAATTGTTATTCTCTTGGAGGTACATATATGGGCGTAGACAATAACAGAATGTATCTATTACATTTTATTGCTAAGATTGAGAATTCAAGTAATGCATACACACATCCCTGATTATAATACTACATATTGTGAATATACAAATTTGCCCTTTTCTACAAATGTGAAGTGGCATCTTAGAAAAGCAAAAAGATTACAAAAACTAACAACAAAATACTTAAAAAGGACACTGATAATTCTTTCCCGTTTTATGGAAATATTAACTTTTTCTGCCCTAAACCCTTTGTTGTTGTATTTTATGGCACACTGATATTCGTAATCTTTAAAATAGACATATCTTGGGGAGAATAATTCATTTTGATAGAATGTTGTAAAAGTTTTCAGTAAATAGGAACAAATGCATAATTTCAAGAGCTTTTATAACATATAATTAAAAGGCACACAGTCACCATAAAGACTATGAAACACAGGCGACTTCAATTTACAGAGGTTAATAAAACTTATGGAAAGCGTGTATAACTTAAACATAGATTATCTTGTATCACAGGAGTACATCACATGACACACTCACATTGTTGGAGCTGTGTCAAGACATCAATTAAGCCACTATATACGTATAGGTGTGGAGGCAAAGATAAATTCTCATTATCATCTGTGCTCCACTATTGTGCATAATAATCATCACCTTCACAAACAATTGGGAGAAGTATTCACACCATATCACAAACTATAAAATAAGTAATTCCATTCATTCAAAAAACGGGTCAAGTTCCCATCCACTATAGTGTTTCCATCAACACATACTGTTATGGTGCCTTCCCCCCTCACCCAAAAAGAACCCATGGGAGGGTAATAGCTGATGATCATGAGTTCAACATGGAATCCTCTAGGCCTTAGGGGAATCACACACACACACACACACACACACACACACACACACACACACACACACACACACTTAGTATAACTTCACTTTTTGTACTATGTCAACAATACTTTGTTATAATATGTTAGAGTGATGAGAAAGCAGGAAAGTATTGCATAAATAAATTGTCATAAAAAAAGTTTGCAAATGATTCATGTGAGGTGACTAATGGAACATTGGACTAGTGGTAACCCATATCCTCTTGTTTGCTGTGAATCGTGCTCATGTACACTTGGTTCACCCTGCCTGGAGACTCCCGGAGGACAGGGTGAGGGATGGGGGAGGAAGGGGGCGGTGCTCCCCCAGCATGTTGTCCACCTCCTGTTATCAACACATGGTTTAGTCACAAGCATTTTGATGATTAAGAAGCAAAATTAATATCAGTTACTGCAGTGCTGTTAGTTATTATTATTATAATCATTTATTATTTCATAATTCAAGATCTAATATACAGTTAAATAGATTATACTGACAAATGGGTAAATGTCTTAAAATGAATTATATCGGTTGATTAATACAGTAATGCAACACATTTTCTCCAGTGACCTTCCAAATAGGCATGTAACAAGTGAATTATAAAGGTGTTAAAATTAAATGAATGTATTGATTCATCAGAAAACCTAAGATATACAACTCACCATTTAGAACGAACACCGCAGGGGAACTATAATGTTCCTGTTCTTGTTTTCTATACACCGAGTCGCCCCTGTGGGAAGAGGGTCTCATCACAGTCATTACAGCATCTCGGGTGTTCTTCTCCGGCTTGAAGAGCACCACGTACACTTTGGGGAAGAACAGACACCCAAGCTGCACGAAGCCTCTGTAGGGCGATACATTTATTAGTCAAAGTAAAGTTTTTGTTCCCAGTTAATGGTGTAGTCTAAAACTTAAACATATACACTATCGTAACAGTAGGCTGATAATCAAGAGTTCAATAGATAAGAACATGAATATATTAGCCTGTTACAAACATTGGGGGTAATATGCCATGCCTGCGTCTGAATGAGGACAGGAATAAAGGTTAACTCCATTGCATTACCCACCCCAGAGAGAGTGACAAGGCCAACGTGACCACTCTAATGTCATCAGTGACTCCCGCTGACAGGTAGAGAGGCACAAAGATGAGCCACACGATGCAGGTAGTGTAGTTGGTGAAGGTTATGTATCTGGCTTCGTTAAATCCATCCGGACACTGCAAAATAAAAGCAAAATGATATATATAGAAATGTATTCACCTCTTTATGATGGGGGAAAATGGACAGGAGAAAGAAAACGAGAAGCATCAGTGTTTACTTCCCTTCTCGTGTGACAGGCAAGTTCTTCAATTATCGCATATTACAAGTGTGTTATGGCCTTGAAGCTTGATGTGTTTCCTCAAATGAAGTGTTAAAGTGACATACAGTTCCCAACAGTGTGTGAAGTCTAGGGTGAAGGTGACAGTGTGTTAAAAATGAAGTGTTAAAGTGTCCACCAGCTCCGTGAAGTGCATGTCAACTCACCTTCCTCGTCTTAATGGCGTATATAGTGCAGAAGGCGATCAAGATGAACGGGTAGATGAGCCCCACGATGTAAGAATAATCATCAAGGCCACTGCATATGCGTACTTGATAATCTATGGCCTGATAGCACAGTGTTTTGGTGCTGGGAGGCCTGAGCACCAGCCAGCACACGTTGATCACCACCTCCACGCTAACCAACATCACCACGATCACCACCTGACTCCATGGCGACGTGTAGCGAGCCTGCACAGGGAAGGATATGGAAAGGTAAGTTGATGCTTTGGTATGCACAACACATTAGTGACATTGTCATTTCAGTTAACTAGTATAATATGAGTAGTAGTAGTAGTAGTAGTAGTAGTAGTAGTAGTAGTAGTAGTAGTAGTAGTAGTAGTAGTAGGAGGAGGAGGAGGAGGAAGTAATAAGAGGATAGGGCGGAATTCGTTTAGCTGCCATGCATAATGAAGCAACAAAGTTATGTGCCTGTGCGACTTGAGCTAGCGGGTCGTGTCTACAAGAAAGGAATTATGCTTAAAATTGAATTAGGCGTACCATCGTACATTTCAATAGCATACAATCACCCATACGTAATATTTTTTTTTTCGTGAACGATGAAAAATTATTACTGTATAGCTCATTATAATTGGCAAACTGATGGGAGGGCCTGCAAGCAGCTAATCCTACCTTGAAAACGTAAAGGATAAGTTAGGTTAAGTAAGGTTGCTACATATAAGTTACTTTAGATAAGGTTAGACAAACAAGAAACACTATAATAGGATAGGCTGATTGGGAGAATCCTCGCACCAATCACGAGGCTAGACTGCTTGCGCATGGTCAGTGTGCGGGGAAATGGCTGCTTGCAGGCCCTCCCCAAATTGATACCTATAAGTATAATTTCCAGTATGTTTAGGCAACTTGACCTTTGACTGTTTGTTGAGCACGGCAGCGGTGGCGGAGTGAACTGTGGCTGCTGAAGAGTACTATGTAACTAAAAGCGTCGTTGAGAGAGAGAGAGAGAGAGAGAGAGAGAGAGAGAGAGAGAGAGAGAGAGAGAGAGAGAGAGAGAGAGAGAGAGAGAGAGAGAGAGAAAAAAAAAAAAGAGAGAGAGAGAGAGAGAGAGAGAGAGAGAGAGAGAGAGAGAGAGAGAGAGAGAGAGAGAGAGAGAGAGAGAGAGAGGTCTTTTCGCAGTTAAAGAAAAACAAAAAAATTACCTTGTGGGATTTATTGGAATGACTATTGTTGAAAATCCTGGAAATTCTTGAGATCTTGGTGAGCACGGAGGCGTAGCAGAGGGTGTAGCTGAAGCCAAGGAAGAATCTGTTGAGGCCACAGGATATTTTATTGGGTGGCGCCACTATGATGAAGCTCATGAGGAAGGAGAGAAGGATGCCGCCCAGCAGGATGTAGGAGAGTTCCCTTGACGCGGCCTTGATCACCGGTGTATCCAGGTGTATCCAGAAGATGATCCCCACCAGCACCGTGCTGAAGATACCTGCCGGGAGGGAGTGCAGAGGCTAAGTGCTTGTGGGAATGAGTGCTGAGTTCAGGAAGGGATAATTTGTTGTGAGGGTGGATTGGGTTTGTGTACTTAAGAAGGATTTAAAGTCAAGTTGAGGTTTACTAAAGGTACTGAATGTAATAAATGCGTCGTGTTCATAATGAAGAAGCTTGGGTATAGCAGGGAGTGAAATGCTAACCGAGGTTGGCCATGGCGAGGGAAGTGATGGCCCAGCGGCTCCTGTAGTCAATGGATTTTTCTTCCTTTGGGATGCATCCTCTCCGCTCCTGGTCAGGCATCGTGCACACAGAACAGTCACTGCAGCTCTGTTCTGTGGTGTTGTAGTACTGGTAGGCGCGGCAATCTTTGCAGCTCCAGCAACACGAGTCTTGTAGCTAAAACACATGGGAAATGTAATTGTGTATTATTTGAACAAGTTTGTTAAGTGTAGTATTTGAATGAGTGTCGTAAGTGTCACATTTAGCCTCATCTCATTGATGATGGTCAGTTTTGAAAAGAATTGTGCGATTCACTAATGAATGTTGACACAATTGTTTAAGAGTAAAGGAAGAGTTAATAAAGACAAATCTGTTGTATAGATTAAGAGGAGTGGTGAAGGCGCCAGACACTCACCGGCACTCGCTCCTGGCCGGGGCCACACGGAACCCCGCACGATGATTTTGGGAAGTTTGTTCCACGACGGTATTTTGGGGTGCTTTCGAAGTTGAGGTGCGGCTCTTCTCCCTTGATGTCTGTGGGAAGGAGGTACTATGGAAGCTACCAACACTGACATAGCCTAATCCAAATGTTCATGTTACACAATTCTTATGAAGTATGTAGATGAGGAAAACTAATAGCGGCTTGTTTGAAGACAAGTGGCGTTAAAAACTCACTAAAGTAGTTTCCGACCGGCATCCAGTCGTAAGTGTAGTCTTGCACCTTCTGGTAGTTGAAGATGGTGTACCTGGCTGGGCCGGAACGAGCGTCGTTGAACCGGAAGGTTTCGTTGCTCAGATCTGGGCAGAAGAAGAATAAAACATTATGTTTATGTTGATAATCTCAGCTTGTGATTGTTATCATTGTGTTATATTTTCTCCGCTCTACTGGATGACGTGTGTCGTACCGGTAAATGACACTTTCTGCAGGTGCTGTAGCAGATGGTGGCCGTGGAGGTGTCCACTGTGAGCCATGGCCTCGCACAGTCCTCGTTGTCCTCCACATTCTTCCTTCCACATAGAGTGAAGGGCGTGAGCGAACGCCATCACGGCACCTCTCACGAAATGCAGCCACGGCTCATGCGGATACGGCTTCGTGAAGTTCATTGGGATGGCCTCACTGTCATTTTCGATACTCCTGGCGCTGTAAGGGTAGGAAGACAGAGAACAAGGTTAGTTACACACCACCAAGTTATTGTTACATCGCATTGCATCCTATCTTATGTTCATGTCCGTGAGAGAATCAAGTTTTAGACGCATATCGTCTCACCCCGGACGAAAGCGGCGGGGGGTCTGTGAGGAGTTACGCAGTGGCCAGTACTCGCTGAACCAGGGGTTGCGTTTGTTGTTCTCCGGGGTGAGGCTGGTGAAGTAATCATCGAAGCCCGGCATGTTTCTCGCTAATGGCTGGATAGCTATGGCGCCCTCGGCTACAGCTGCCAAGTCCTGGGAAAAGAGAGGAAGTATTGGTGAGGATGATGCTAAGGACTGCAAGGAGGAAGGACTTTTTACCCTTTAAGTTTTTCCTGCTTTATTAACAGCCATCTGAAGTGCCTCTGCCTCATGCTTACAAACCTTGATTATTACTCTCCTTGTGTTCCTATTTACAACCTTCCCACCAATCTGCTTCTACTCATTATTTTTTCATTTTGCACTGGAAGTCACACTCTCTTGTACTATCTTTTCACCTTCCTTACCTTCCTTCTTCCATCTGTCCCTCCCACAGTATTCTGCCTCCCCTTCCTTACTCCTCCGTCCACCGCTCCCTCCACTCCTTACATCCCTCCCTCCCTCCCTCCTTCCCTTTTTACCTGTGGCGTGTCGTAGGTCCAGCCGTCGGAGCCCAGCCAGAGGAACCTGTCTTGTTGTTCACTGAGCCTCACTGCTTGGAGGAGATGCACCGCCACCTCCCGTATCGCGAACACCACCACCACTGGGCCATAACAGAAGCTTCGTTAATACACACTATTAATACGTCCACCTGCGTTCATGTACATACATTAAATTATCGATTGTTTTGTTTGGTATATCGATACGTTTTCATCTCACACACTAATCATTTGTACATGGAGACGTAAGCTAAAGCTGCATCAAGCGCTTCACATTCCTATCTTACATAATATATAAGTTATTATTCTGTATAGGTGTGTCTATCCCTCAATAAGGCTCCATTGTCGACATATCAATAGGAAGTGTAATGCATAAACGAATTAATGTACTTTGATGGCTATAGACCAGTATAATGCTTAGAGCTACACCATACAACATCTCGCTAGTCTATCCGCCACATTCTCACCAATAGGGAGATTTGAACCTTTCAGCACAGATGGGTATTCACTCCTCAGCCAGTCTTGAGTCGCATCATAAAACAGCGATCCTAATGAATTGGTCTTACTTTCTTCCTCTAAAACGCATTATCTACCACCTACCATTGAATTCTCCTTTTAGTAGCTCCTTCACAACCCTCTTGTAGGTCTCGTCGGGGTCGTGGGCGGCGAGCTTGTGCGCGGGCGTGGCGAAGCACACGTCGTACAAATGGGCGCGGCTTGTTAGCTCCCGGTAGCCGCCCACGCCGTACTCCTCCGAGCTGTACACCACGCCGGCGTGTGTCCAGGAGAAGTCTCTGCGGGAGAGGCGATGGTGGTGATGACGGTGGTAGTACTAGTGGTGGTAGTAGTGGTGGTGGTGTTGTTGATGATGATGATGATGGTGGTGGTAGTACTATAGTGGTATTTAGTAGTGATGGTGGTGATAGTGTTATTATTGATGTTGTTATTGTGGTGGTGGCGTTGACATTAAGTACATACAACGGTGTGTCAAATTTGACTTCATTTGACGTATGTTCTGACGTCTTTCCCTTAGCGACTTGTCAATATGAATGCATGGATGTAGCATTCGTTTTTCGCGCCTACTGCTACTACTACTACTACTACTACTAGTCTACCTGTGTGTGTGTGTGTGTGTGTGTGTGTGTGTGTGTGTGTGTGTGTGTGTGTGTGTGTGTGTGTGTGTGTGTGTAAGTTGAAACAGCAACTCACCTCATTATTTGTAGGATAGCCTCTGCCTGGGTAGCGTCTGAGGGCACGGTGCGCAGGAAGAACGGGTACCTGTTTTGGTTCTCGAGGGAGGCGGAGGTGCTGAGGTAGCTAATCTGCGGCAGCTGGATCACTCGGAGCACGCTGGCCATCTAGAGGGGGGGAAACAAGACTTACTGTGGCTGTTTGGTTTCGGGAAAAGTTTGTATGTCTCTCTCTCTCTCTCTCTCTCTCTCTCTCTCTCTCTCTCTCTCTCTCTCTCTCTCTCTCTCTCTCTCTCTCTCTCTCTCTCTCTCTCATGGTAGGCGATGATAGGTGTAAAGTCATGAAAGGTGTGGAATGAACTCACCTGGACAGACACGGACGACCTCTGTCCACCTACGACTCCGACCACCTTGTCAAAGCTTCCTCTGCGGTAGACAGGTGTGGTGCCGTCCCCGCAGGTGAAGTCCTTCTCGTGGTATTGGTTCTGGCCGGCCAAAAAACCTGACGGAAAGGAGAGGATGAAAAGGAATATTAGGTTATTAGGTTTGAGGATGATTTAAACTTAATTTGCCTAGGGTAGAGGAGAGGAATAGAAAGGTGATAGAGAAGGAATGCGCAGATAGGAAAGAAAGATGGATTTTTGAGCTATGGGATATTGACACATACATGAAGATAAAGCCATTTAAGTAGACATTGTGAAAAAAAAAAGAACCTACAGGAAACGGATGTGAATAGATAAAACTGAAATCGTCATGACTTAGAGGGAAAAAAAAGTCTCCATATAATACCGACATTCCTAGTAAACGAGAGGAAATTCACAAGCAAACATGGGACAAAGAACGTTCAAGCTAAGATATAAACACCATACATGGAAATAAGTTGAACTGCGGTATTGAGAAAGAGTAACGACGATGAAAATAACTATGAACGAAACTTTAAGGGGAGCGAGAGAAAGAAAACGTGGAAGGAAACTATACAATGCTAAGAGAAAACGAGAGAAAAAAAAACCAATAGTGAAGCAAATGGTTCGAGCCACAAATCCTTACCTTTAATGAAGCCGAGACTCTGGTTGAGGGCGATACTTGGCGAGTTGCAGGAGTCCAACGCGAGGACCCCAAGTTCGATCCCCGGCAGGAGGTCTTCGTCTTGGTTGACCTCGTCCAGAGTAAACAACATCGCCTCCAGGGCCTCGATGCCTTCCCGCTTCTGTGTGTGTATGTGTGTATGTGTGTTAGGTCATAGTTCACGCTAATACCAATTTTTGTTTTGTTTTTTGTTATCATGGTATTGGATTTTATTTGGTTTTGTTTGTAATTCGTTTTTGGACAATGTGTCAATGTTTGTTTAAATATCTGAATGGTAAATGTTTGTTATAGTCAATGAACATGTATATGTGTCTACGTACGTGTTTTTTATTTATTTATTTATCTTTATTTTTATTTATTTATCTATATATTTATTTATTAATTTATTTCATATATATATATATATATATATATATATATATATATATATATATATATATATTGTGTGTGTGTGTGTGTGTGTGTGTGTGTGTGTGTGTGTGTGTGTGTGTGTGTGTGTGTGTGTGTGTGTGTGTGTGTAACCACTCCCATAAAGTTGAATGGGATTTTTTTTCCCTTTTGTGTAGAGTAAGTTTAGAGTAACCACGCAGAAAAAAATGAATAACTATATAAAAAAATAGATTTAGCTTTAGAAAGAAGAAAAAATGGCGAGGAAGATAACAGTACAGTGGAAGAAAAAAATATATAAAAGGGAGAAATGTAGAAAAGTGTGTCTGTATGTTAACTTATAGAATACGGAAAGAAAAAAATTTATTTATACATACGTATATACACGAAAAAAAAAAGTGGTGTGTGCAGCTTTATGTAAAGTAAAAAAAAAAAGGCATGAAATAAATATGAATGTAAAAATAAACGTTAGTTTGTAGGTTTAGATTTAAGGAAAAAAGTGTGAAGTGTGACAAAAATGGTAGATGAAGAGAGAGAGAGAGAGAGAGAGAGAGAGAGAGAGAGAGAGAGAGAGAGAGAGAGAGAGAGAGAGAGAGAGAGAGAGAGAGAGAACATAAAGTAACTGGAAGAAGGAAACGAAGAAAAAAAATAGAGAAATAAACGAACAGGAAAGAAAGAGAAAAAGAAAATCACTAACACCTATACTACTTGCATTTAAAACAAGAAAACTGACAAAGGAGAAGAAGAAGAAGAAGAAAAAGAAGACGTAAAACAACACTTGAATAGCTTGCAAGTACAACACACACAACACACACACACACACACACACACACACACACACACACACACACACACACACACACACACACACACACACACTAACCTGCAAGTAAGAACACACATCCTCCTCAGTAGACGAGTCCCTCTTTGAAGCATGTATAGGGAACAGCGCCCCAAGATACACTGTGGCATCCTTTGGGTAAACAACAGTCATGCGCAGGGTATCACTGGACGGCACCACGCCACCCTCAGTAGTATGCGCCGCCGCTAGCCCGCCACATCCTCCTCCTCTACCTCCGCCTCTGCCTCCTCCTCCAAGGCACACCACCGCCACCAGTAGGAAGGTTAATAACATCCTCCTCCCACGCAGCGCCACCACACTAACCTGTAGACGAAGGGGAGGGAAAGATGAGGCTGGAACACTGGCGAGAGAGAGAGAGAGAGAGAGAGAGAGAGAGAGAGAGAGAGAGAGAGAGAGAGAGAGAGAGAGAGAGAGAGAAAGAGAGAGAGAGAGGGGGGGAGAGAGAAGGAAGCGTAGGTCGGACTGCTCAAAGCCTCTTGATGTAGGAAAAGAAAAAAAAAGGAGAAAAAAATGGCGAGAGAGAGAGAGAGAGA
>JAXIVD010006138.1:10000-12500 GCA_036785275.1 Cancer borealis
AAAAACAACAACATCCGAATATGTGTACAATATCCCGAGACAAAACTAAATGATACATATTTATATAAACTTATCATGCATGTTTATCTCAGTATTGTAGCTTAACTTAGCGAGGCGTGATGGCTTATCATAACAAACACGACAGTTTTAAGTAATATAATTTTTGAAATCATTTGTAGTAAAACAAGGAAATAATTGAAAATATGATACATAACACAAAAAGCTAGATATTCAAGGAAAATTTAACATAAATGCAAGTGTTTTCGTGGAAATATTTTTAGTATTAATAAACAAAAGTGAGTCTCCCAAAAACTTGTAGATAAGTTATAAGGTGCAAGGGTTTCAGTTCCGGTGAGCATCAATGAAGATGCTCTCCAGTATGTCAGCCGGGCAAGCCCAACAACTAGCCTGGAGGCTATACCAGGTAGCCTATCCATTCCTTATCAGTGATAAGGAATGGACAGGCTACCTGGTATAGCCTCCTATACATGGGGATGTAGGTGATAAGTTATCACCTACATCCCCATCCTGATACCTGTCTCCTGCATTAAAGTCTGTGACACACCACGTGTATTTCAACATGCAAACAAGCAAATAAGCAAACAAATTTACATACATATATATATATATATATATATATATATATATATATATATATATATATATATATATATATATATATATATACATATATATATATATATATATATATATATATATATATATATATATATATATATATATATATATACATATATACAGCAGACTGTGAAGTGAATACACACACACACACACACACACACACACACACACACACACACACACACACACACACACACACACACACACACACACACACACACACACACACACCACTCAGTCTGGAATCTCGTAGCGGTCACTTCAGAAGCCGCTGGAGGAACGGTGGCCAGATGAGGCAATGGGGGATGTGGGCAGGGTGGTGGTGGTTGTGATGGGGGTGGAGGGCGATGAGGGATGGGTTAAGGGCGAGAGACAAACCTAAGGTAATGGGGGTGAAAACAAGTGGCTGTTGGGGTGAAGGGAGTGATAGGGATGATGGGGATGGTGAGACGCTGGGTTGGGGTGTGGGGGGGATTGATAAGAGAGGATGAATGGGGGATGGTAGGGAGGGAAGCATAGGGATTGAGTAATGGGGTTTGGAACTAAGATATATAAATGGCGAGGGACAAAAGTTATTAATGGTGCAGCAATAGTCAGTTGGTGGTGGAGGTGGGGGTGTTGGGTTGTGGGTAGCCGAGGGTAAGGCCCAGCGCGCCACACCTTGCCTCTCTGCCGGTATAGGAATCTTCGTCATTCAGGTCCAAAAAATCAGTACACAGATTGTCTATTAGAAGCGGGCGGCGGCGAGGACGACCAGCATTCTCGTTGGTATCTGGGGCGATAGGCTGACACACACACACACACACGCGCATTATAAAGAAAGAAAACTACATTGCAAATGAGATAGAGATATCTTTTTATATATTATTACTTTCAACCTTTCTGGAATACGATGATCTAGTTATGTGCTTGATGTCCGTTTGCCTTTAAATAAGTGTGAGTAAATCTTCTCATCTGTATTTTCGTCCTTGATGTGAGAAAAAATCTATTACGTGAACATTTCTGAAATATTTTAGTTTTATGTGTACAAATGTGGTGCATTTCACATTACTTTCCTTTGTATAATTACGAGGTGCAAATAAATATATACCTAACATCTACATAAAAGTTGATCATAAGAATCCAATACACACCTGATTTGAAACCTTATATACATCAGACACGTCAGGGTTTGTGGTTTCTAAGGAAGTTTGACGGTCACTGGGAGGTTCTCATGGCGGTGTATTAGTCATAAATGAAGCACAACGCCCCACACACCTCCCACGCAGGGCCGACACCCTCAAAACCAACACTCACACACACCTCAAATTTTCTAACAACACATTGTTCCGCTCAAGACTCATAACTCTTGCTCCAGGACGCTGCAATCTGTCATTAAAGCGCAGCAACAACACTTATTCCCCCGCCAACACTATGACAGCCTCCACTAACCTCGCCCAATCACATGGCTCGCCTCCCTGGGTTGTCCATCATCTGATTGGCTGATACACGCATGCCTCAAATCTCCAATAGATAAACAACTTGACCCAAACCTATTGTCCTTGTTGGAACCCACACTACATATTACCTCCAGGTACAACACTTGTGGCACTAAAACAACACTATGGATGGCTACATAGTGCTGTAGCTCCCGTCAGGGCCCCTGAAGGAGCGTAACGTTCGCAACACCTGCTGGCCCGCCACTCTCCACTGCCTTCCGCGCTAAGACCGCCTCATGTCATTACCTGTGTTCCTGCTGAAGCGGCTGCCTCCCCTCTGCCATCCCCACTCCCACGCCGACCTTGGATATAAACCTTCCCTCACTGCGTGGGGTTCGGCGCGTCGAGACGAGGCTGCCGCTGCCGAGGGCCACAGGAAT
>JAXIVD010006139.1:7500-12500 GCA_036785275.1 Cancer borealis
ACCCACCACAACCCACTCAGACCCACCACAACCCACTCAGACCCACCACAACCCACTCAGACCCACCACAACCCACTCAGACCCACCACAACCAACTCAGACCCACCACAACCCACTCAGACCCACCACAACCCACTCAGACCCACCACAACCAACTCAGACCCACCACAACCAACTCAGACCCACCACAACCCACTCAGACCCACCACAACCCACTCAGACCCACCACAACCAACTCAGACCCACCACAACCAACTCAGACCCACCACAACCAACTCAGACCCACCACAACCAACTCAGACCCACCACAACCAACTCAGACCCACCACAACCAACTCAGACCCACCACAACCAACTCAGACCCACCACAACCAACTCAGACCCATCACAACCAACTCAGACCCACCACAACCAACTCAGACCCACCACAACCCACTCAGACCCACCACAACCCACTCAGACCCACCACAACCCACTCAGACCCACCACAACCAACTCAGACCCACCACAACTCATTCAAACCCACCACAACCCACTCAGACCCACCACAACCAGACCACTCAGACCCACGACAAAATAATTATTCTTCGCATCACAATAACCTAAATAGAGAACGTGTTACTTGGACGCTTAATATACAAGTGGAGACAAGGCAAGGCAAGACAAGGTTCAGGGTGGGGGGGGAGCCGGGCATCAAGGAAGGCATCAAGGCATCAGTGTTATGGTTTTATTACAAAACTACAATATTCACAAAAAAAGTATACAAAATAGAACTATACAGTATCTACATCCTCTTTTGTATGTGGAAAGAACCAGTCATACATACACACAGCCAGTTCATTGGGTGTATGTGCACGTGTGTGTAACTGGAGATGCACACACGCGCACACACACATACACACACACACGCACACACACACGTACACACACACACGTACACACACACACACACACACACACACACACACACTCCTTTCCTCGTCATCACGTCGCTAAGTCTAGGTTGAGATCAGGGGACGTCGCCGAGGGTAGGGGACCGACGCCCTTAATTATTTGTGACTCGTAATGGGCAGGTGTGGCTGCTGCTCACCCTCGCACGCGTGCACCCGGCCAACAAGGCGGGGCAGGGCGGGGCGGGGCGTTGCCGTATATAGTAAGTAATTAAGTAGTCTTGATGCAGGTATGCGGCGCCATGCGTGGCGGGACACACAAGGTGCGTGAGAACAGGTGCGACACACGTGACCATCGAAACAAAACACACGCGTCAAGTGAGAAGAATTAAGAACCACACGAGGGACACATATATACTCGAACCTCCTCCCTCCGGCGGAGCGTCAGCTGCCATCAGTGTTCCCTGCAAGTGATTTCTGCCTCGCTGGGCACCCAGGGGGAGGGAGAGGCTGCACACGGCACGCATGGCTGTGGCTTGACTAGTACTAAGACGGTGACTTGAGCAGTGAGCACAGCGACTCCTTCAGGAGCTCAATTGGCTTTCAGGTGACACCTTGAGGCACGCCGGAAGGTGGAGGGGAACAGCTACAAATATTATTTGTAGTTTTCATTCCGAGGCTTGACTCAGTACTGTAACATCCCGAGGATCAGGGAGGAGGGCAGCGGCGAGCACATCCTCGGACTGAGACAAGACATTGAGCAACATTTTAGTCAGATAAATAACTCTGTGAGTACTTCCTGCAGACACAGGTGTACTGAGGGCAAGGCGACGCATCACAGGGAGGCTGTACTGTCAGGCACTGCATGGCATGTTAGCGGCGGCCGCGGGGGCGACGGCGGGCTGGTCAGAGGCACTGGTAAGGCAGACTTGGGTAGTGCATGTACTGGCCATGCGGGGCGGTGGGGGTGAAGGTGGTGCCCACACTCACGCTGGCGGGGCCCCACAGTTCCCCTTCGCCACCCTGCCCGCAGTAAGGGGGCGCGGGCCCCAGTGGTCCCGCCTGATACATGGGCACGTCAGGTGGAGGTTGCTGGGGCATGGAGGCACCACTGACGCCTACACTGAGGCTGAGGTGCTGCTGGTGAGGCGTGGAGTGTGTGTCCAGCCCCTTCAGGGTCTCACTCAATGCCCAAATGTAGTTGTGGGCGAAGCGCAGAGTCTCAATCTTGGTGAGCTTGGTGTCGTCAGGCGCCGTGGGCAGCACCGTGCGCAGGCGATCCAATGCGCTGTTCAGCATGTGCATGCGGTGACGCTCTCGGTCATTAGCCTTCATGCGGCGGCTGCGACGCACGCGGGCGACTTGGTGGGGACTTCTGGCCCGCCCGCGGCCACCCCGCGGTCCGCCAGGCTTGCGGTGCCGACTATCCACGTCGTTCTTTTTTCGTTGGTCCCCGCGAGCCGCAGCACCGCCATCCAGCTGCTGCTCCTCCTCCTCCTCCTCTTCGTCCTCCAGGGAGTCGTCGGTATAGTCCTCCTCTTTGAAGGGCGCCACTCCCAGATCATCCAACAGCGCCGAGAAACAGCTCTCCTTCGACGCTGCCGACTTCTGGGGCACGTTGGGTGAGGGCGTGGCCTGACTGGGATTCTCCTTGGCGGGTGAGGAGGCGGGGTGGGGAGGGCCAAGCAGCAGAGTACCCGTGCTCTGGACTCCCCCTGGTGTCTTCTGGTCCAGCCTGGCGGCGAGGTGCGTGCTGGCTGAAGGGGAGGACATGAGGGGGCTGTGTGATGGGTGTGGGGGCGAGGAGATGTTGGCAGGGGCGGGCCGGATGGGCGAGGCAGCGAGGTGGTGACCGTGGGTGGCGTGGGGCGGCGAGGACACGAGCATGGGTGAGACAGGGTATCTGGAGGCGCTGGGCGAGGACAGCGTGACAGGACGGGGACTTTGAGGGTGAGGGGCGGGGGTGGGGGTGGAGGCGGGGACGTGCTTCATCGAGGACATGACAACAGGCGGGGACGTGGCCATCTGGGGGAGGAGGAGAGTAAGCATGAGAAGTGACCTCCAGAGACACCTTTATACATGTATACATAGATGGACATTTTATTGTCTAGACACACACACACACACACACACACACACACACACACACACATACACACACACACACACACACACACACACACACACACACACACACACACACACACACACACACAAAACCCACCCTAATCCTAATCCTACAAGTGTCCTCGGTTCCCCTTGACAAGTAGAAATAAGGTTACGTGGCCTCACACACACACACACACACACACACACACACACACACACACACACACACACACACACACACACACACACACACACACACACACACACACACACACAGGGATCGATGCGTGCGTTCAAGGGGCGTCACAGCCAGCCAATCAATGTCTGTTCTCCCCGTGTTCACAGCCAATCACAGCTTATCTTGCCCACGGTCCGGACCAATGACAGTCTGTTCTACTCTCCTCGTCACTACCATGAACGTAACATTTTTTAAACAGCGGCATATCAACGTGTGTGTGTGTGTGTGTGTGTGTGTGTGTGTGTGTGTGTGTGTGTGTGTGTGTGTGTGTGTGTGTGTGTGTGTGTGTGCAGTTACTTGTGTCCTTATGAGGTAATAATAATGACTCATATATTACTAATGACTGTAATTATAATACGTAATAATAATAACAACCAATGGAATGTTACAATTTTGTTTAGAGAAATGGACGTTAACCGGAAATTTATGATATTGATAAAAAAAAAATATGGATTGCACATATTTTTACTTTTGATTTGAGTATTTATACAAAATCACGTAAAGGTTCTCGTGCAGGAAACAAAAATGAGGAAAAAAAAAACTTTTAAAATAATGAAAAGTACCAATATATCCACGAAATAACTTTGAAAAATGAAAGAAAACTATCATCGAGTATAGATATACGTGAAAAATCAGTCATATAAATATATAATACGTGATGATTCTTAAACAAAAAAAACTAACAAAATTATTAAAAAAAAAATAGAGAGAGCCAGCATTTACATTTAGTAGACTCGAAAGTGAAAACCAAACAGATCATTACAGTATCACACTCGGTCAAAACACAATACTTTGACGCAACAGCGAGCACGTGCTTTTTTTTTTTTATGTATGTGTGTATGTGTGTGTGTGTGTGGGTGTGTTGACCTAACATATGAACGTCCCAAGTAAGTAGCAAAGGTAAAGGTGTAAAGACAGGTGAGTGAATGAGAGGTGAGGTGTGTGTAGGAGTGAAGGGAAGGGGATGTGTGAGGGAGAGGAAGATATAGAAGGGAATGAAGGGAGAGTGGAATGACTATAGAACAATAGAATGCATATGGAAAGTAAAGGAGGAAGAGGAGGCAGTGCTGTGATTGGTTCCTGAACTCACAAGGCTATATAAGTAGTGCCGTCTTGAAACACACACACACACACACACACACACACACACACACACACACACACACACACACACACACACACACACTAATGCATTCCCAACAATCTATTCCACTCTTATTTATCTATTGATTTTTTGCTCTAGACCTACCTAAAAATATATATAAGGTAAACGTTCAAATAGACACAGTTATGACATATTAAATGACAACAAAGATTACTAATGAAACAAGACTGTGTCCCTCTGCCTTACTCTTAGTTCTAGCCAACACGATGGCATAGACTCAAGTAATGTTGTTAGGTAATCAAACTCAAGGTAAGGGAGGGAGGTGATGACTTACCTGGTGCTCGCGGAACTGCATGTGGGTGGGTGGGTGGCAGGCAGCAGGAGGCAGACACATACACACACAAAGGCACTCGTAGCAGGGTCACCGCGGCGCCCACTCAGTCCTCCGTCACAACACTGCAAGCTGCGGCGCCACTCACGGCTGCAGGACGACCCCCAGCTGCACTACCTGCTCCTCCCGCGTCTGAACGTTTACTGCCTCTCCGACCTTCCCGTCGCGGCCATACACTCGTGGGCGCGTGCCGCTCGTGGCAAGCCGCCGCGGGTGCCATGAGGGAATTGCTGCTTACACACCACGGCAAGACACACTCCACACACA
>JAXIVD010006139.1:17500-25368 GCA_036785275.1 Cancer borealis
TGCCCCACACCCACGCCGCCGCTCCAAGGTGATAATAACAGACGCGCGGGGAACAATTAACGTTTTTGCGTATGATCCCTCGGTGTGTGTGTGTGTGTGTGTGTGTGTGTGTGTGTGTGTGTGTGTGTGTGTGTGTGTGTGTGTGTGTGTGTGTGTGTGTGTGTATGAGGGCGTAGCGGAGCATGGGTCACCCAGCTCCACGCTCGCTGCCCCGCCACTGTAGTAATAATAATAATAATAATAATAATAATAATAATAATAATAATAATAATAATAATAATATTAATAATAATTATAATAATAATAATAATAATGATAATGATGATACTAATACCACTACTACTACTACTACTAATAATAATAATAATAATAATAAGAAGAATCGGTAATGTTCAAATTGCAGCCCTAAACTGAGAATATACATTTTAAAATTATTAATTCTAACTGTGAGGAGTGTAAGACTTTTTTGTTAGGATGTGTGTTCACCTGCGTGGTGGTGTTGTGCCGCGTGTGGCATATTGTCCCCGAGGCGCGACGCGGAGCTACAATCTGTCCCTGTGGTGGGTTTGGAGGGTGTGGAGGGCGTGGAGGGGGTGATGGAGGTGGAGGGGAAGCCAAGGCGGCGACGCACGTGCCGCGGAGCCGCGCACGTGTCCCTCCGTCTCCGTGCACACATCTGCCACAGCATCTGCCGCTACTCTCCCCCGCACACCCGACCCAGCCTGTGGCCCGCCGCTGGGCTAGGCTTGCCCTGCCGCCACTGGTGTGTGTGTGTGTGTGTGTGTGTGTGTGTGTGTGTGTGTGTGTGTGTGTGTGTGTGTGTGTGTGTGTGTGTTATATATATATATATATATATATATATATATATATATATATATATATATATATATATATATATATAACACATACATACAATGTTGTGAAGTCTCGTCGGCCATGTGTTGTGTTTAACAATAAACATTTGTAGAGACAATTGAGGTAATTAGCCATTAGGTTGATGGCACAACATGTGTGATGTTATCTGGGTGACACAGGTGTGGTCGGCGAGGGACGCTGCGTCCAGGTGTGTTCACGCTCACACTTGTGTTGTGTGACGTCATGCAAGCTTGGCATGAGTCCGACGTGACTCACCAAACAGGAATTTAGATCGCCACTCAATGGCTTCCTCCATCAGGCGGGACGGCAGGAATCGTCCTCATCCTGGCGCGGGGCTCATCGGGGAAGGAAAAGAAAATTATCCTCCACATTATTTTTTGAGGAAGAGGAGGACTGCGGACTGCACCTACAGCTGCCTCGCGTACAGCAGGCAACACAACATGACATGAACACGAAAAAAAACATTATACCAACAATAATAATAATAATGAAATAAAAAAGTCTTCCATGTAAAAGTAGAAATCAGATAATTAGTAAAATATATGTATGATGGTCACTGGACGGCCGCTCCCTCAATATCCTTCCTTGTGCGTGACGATGGGCAGGACGTGTGGCCGGCGTGTCCCTGGTGATGACAGGTACACCTTCAAGGGACTATGTAGCCATGCAGTTGGGGCACCATCGTCACCCTCGGCCACCTCCTCGAGGACTTACTGACACGCTTCCTTCATGGAGTTATCAGTTAATTATCGGCCACAAGCTGCCCGTCCAGCCTTCAGCAGCACCTCTGTCTGTGCAAGCAGAACACTGCCTCACCCCCTGCCACCTCCCAGATCCTGCCAGCCACTACAGAGGCGCCGGCTGCCCTGCCAGTCAACTTTGCCATCTGGCTTCTTCATGAAATTAGTTGTTAATGTTTGTCTCGTGATCCTTCATAATTGACATTCAGTGATAATGAACACATGTTTCTCGCTAATCAATCTCACACTTTACGGTCTTTTAATTTTGCGAATTTCGCAAAATCTTACCGAGGCATTTCCCTGGTGCTGGAGGCGTGGCGGAAGGTGTTGCCGTCTCTCCAGGGGACATAATATATCACTGAGGCCCCAAGGCTGCCTTCCGGAGTATAACATCCACAAAGCCAAGCCAGAACCCGCCAAACCGCGGCGTCATGAAAGGGTTGAGGCACCGAAGACGCCGGTGCCCCGCCGGAGGGACACACCTGGCACCACGCCGCCCTGCCCCGCGCCGCGCCGCCCCGCGACACACACACACCTGGCCCGCACGCCCCATGTTCCACACTCTGCCCACACCCTCTGATCCTTACTTGTATTACCAAGGATACACGAATATCAACACACGTCCTCACCATCCTTCCGCCTGCTGCACGGCGCCGTCTGCCTCCTACTAATCAGCAGCCTCCACTTCCTCTCCTCTATACCCAACCACCACCACCACCACCACTACCATCACCTCATCACAAAGCAAACAATCACGCCTGTGGGAAACTTATGAGAGGAACCAACAATTCCAAGTCCTCACCACCACCACCACCACCACCACCACCACCACCACCACCACCACCACCACCACCACCATCACCTTCACTCTCCCAGCCCCGAGGCTCCAGCAAACCCTTAGCATCCCTTCTCCGCGGGGAAGTAGAGGCCTCGGGATGATGGGTATTTGGATGCCCCGAGGTGCCCCCATACTTGTTGTAGGTGGTGGTGGTGGTGGTGGTGGTGGTGGATAAATAGATAGATAGATAAATAGATATAGATAAATAGATATACAGATAGATAGAGCTACAGAAGATTATCAAAACATATGAGAGAGAGAGAGAGAGAGAGGAGAGAGAGAGAGAGAGAGAGAGAGAGAGAGAGAGAGAGAGAGAGAGAGAGAGAGAGAGAGAGAGAGAGAGAGAGAGAGAGAGAGAGAGAGAGAGAGATGAGAAAAATAGAAGAGGTAGAAGAACAGGATTAGGGTCAGTAGGGAAGGAGGGAGGGAGAGAGAGGGAGGCAGGGAGGGAAGGAGGAAGAGAGAGAGGAAGGGGGAGGTAGAGAGAGGGAGAAACCGAGGATATAAAGGGTTAGGAGAGAATAAGGGCAGGATAAGAGAGGGGAGAATGAGAGAAAGAGAAGAGGGGAGGAAGTTAAAGGGGGAAGAGAGATAGGTGGAGGGGAGAGGGGAGATAGGAAGGACGGGGAGGAGGAGAAGGGCTGAGGGGGAGACATGGAAGAAAGATAGGATGGGACAGCAGAAGAGGGGAGAGAGAAAGGAAAGAGAGGGAGGGAAAGGAGAGTGAGAGGAGGAGAAGTGAGAGATGAAGCAAGGATAAAGAAGAAAATAGATAAAGATTAAGGAAGAGAGAGAAAAGAAAAAAAAAAAAAGAAAGAGAAAGAAAGAGAGAAAAAAAAGAGGAAAAGAGTGTGATAGAGGGGATAGAAAAAAAAATAGTAGAAAGACAAAAATGAAGAAAATTAAAAGAGACAGAGAGAGAAGAGGAAGAGAGTATGATAAGAGAGTAAGAATAGGCAGGTGTTTCTTACATACATACATACATACACACACACAGCATCACAATCATCATCATCATCATCATCAGCACTAAGGGTAAGGGCGGGCCGGTGTCCTGTCCTTGATTCCGTTGATATTGTAATGAGGAGGAGCCGTGGTGTGGCGGGTAGAAGGCGTGACGCTGTTACTCTCACTACGAACATTGTCACCTCCTTTCCTACACCCCGCCGTACATCACCTCCCGTCACTGCCCTCTTCAAACACCGTCACTGTGCATTTTAAGGCCCTCTACCCTACCCCTCTACCCTACCCCTCTACCCTAACAGCCCCGTTCCAGACTAATTTTCATCACTGCTTTTGTTCCAGTCTCCTCAACGAAATTTGACTTTATTCTCTTATTCCAGACTTGTTTCCAGTTATTTTCCAGCCCTGTAACGGCCCTGTTCTAGCCCCACGTAGCCCCATTCTAGTCTAATTCTTATTTCAGTCTCTTCACAATCTTCTTCCAGCGCTCTTCCAGCCCCGTTCAAGCCTAATCCGTATTCCAGCCTCATTCCAGCCCCCATCAACCAAATTCCAGTCCAGTTCTGTATCTCATCCTAGTTACGAAGTCCCACCTCAGGATCTAGTCAGCCCCATACCGCCTTTTACCTTGAGCCCCGTCCCAACTACATAAAAAGTCCTATTATTGCCTCCTATTTAGACACACTCGCAGCCCCTTAATAAGCAGTATCCAAGCCTATAAATGAACCTTTAATCTGACCTCATAAAAGACCGTGTTTTCAGCCCCACCCATTTTATCTCTATCAAGTAGATATTATAGTAGGCTGTTGCTGTCTGTTCTTCCTTTGTTCTCCGTTGTACTCTCCACCTAAATTCTTATCCCATCCACCTTCTTTTCCTCCTCCTCCTCCTACTCCACCTCCACTCCTCTCCATAGCTCACCCTTCCTAATCCCCTTTTCACTCCTTGCCATCCCCTTCCACCCCCCTTTCCCCATACACTCTCAACTGTCCCTGCCCTCTCCCCTCACTCCCACTCCTCGCCCCTTTCCCCTCAGAGGCCACAAATCACGAGGATCCACCAAGTAAGGTCTGTAATTAATGTATTTTGGCCCCATTGTCGCCCTAGAGAAAGAGGAAGGGAGGTAACGAGAAGGGAGATAAAGGGAACAGGGTGGTATATAGCAGGGAGTGAGGCAGGAGGAGACTGGAGCTGTTAATGAGAGGGAGTTGAAGATAAGATAGAGGGATTGAGGGAGACAGAAGGAGGGAGAGATTGGAAGGAAGGAAGGAGGTAAAGAGAGTTAAGGAGAGAATGAAGAAAATTTAAGGAGGGAAAAGTATGGAGAGAAGGAATAAGAGAGAGGAAAAAAAAAGAGAGAGAAAAAAATACACACACATATATACAAATACTTTACATGTATTATGAAAATTCTAAAAAAAGAAAAATATATATTGATTGCTGAAAACATGCAAATGGAAAAAAAATATATTGATAGTATTAAACAACAACAAACAACAACAACAACAACAACAACAACAACATACAACACACAACAACAACACACAACAACAACAACCCAAAAAAAACTACAAACATTATTTTTAATGCGAAACAATGTAGGAAAATGAAAAAAAAATAAAATAAAATAAGCATCTCTTGGATACTTCGTTAATTTTTTTTTTTTATAAAGTTCCAGAGTCTAATTATTTTTTTTATGTATTGAATTTAGTTCCTTATTTTATTATTTTTTTCCATATGCAACTCATCATGTCTAAGAAACGGCCATTACATTATTATTATTATTATTATTATTATTATTATTATTATTATTATTATTATTATTATTACTATTATAGGTCAATATGGCGCAGTAACAGCTGTTGGAATGAGATGGAAGGAGGGAGGGAGGGAAGAGTTAGAAGGAGGCATAGGGAGGAAGAAGGAGGGAGGGAAGGATGGGAGGGAGGGAATGATGCGAGGGAGGGAGGGAGGGAAGGAGGGAGGGAGGGAGGGTCTGGTTTTGGCATAATGAGGAGCACTTTTCCTCCTCCTCTGCCTCATAAACGTAAATCAAGAGTTGGGATGGGGCGACGGGGGGTTAAAGAGAGAGAGAGAGAGAGAGAGAGAGAGAGAGAGAGGAGAGAGAGAGAGAGAGAGAGAGAGGAGAGAGAGAGAGAGAGAGAGAGAGAGAGAGAGAGTAAACAAAACATATACAATCTAAAACAAACAGTCCATTTTCTTCCAGTTGTTTTAGTTTCCCTTTAAATGAGTCCTAAGCTGTAACAAAATAAAAGAGCTGTTATGTTATTCCAGTCCTTGGAATTTATATAAAGCTCTCTCTAACCTTCACAGTGATCGCAGGGAGAGTACACAGGACTACCCCAACTTCCAATAAACAAAATACAGAATCAGACGACGACATATGTTTCACCTCCTTTTTCAATAGGATCTGTCAGTGACCCGTCCTTCATCTTATAATCCTCAAATAATCTCTCTCTCTCTCTCTCTCTCTCTCTCTCTCTCTCTCTCTCTCTTCTCTCTCTCTCTCTCTCTCTGTCTCTGTCTCTCTGTCTCTCCTCTCTCTGTCTCTCTCTCTCTCTCTCTCTCTCTCTCTCTCTCTCTCTCTCTCTCTCTCTCTCTCTGTCCACACACACACACACACCACACACACACACACACACACACACACACACACACACACACACACACGCGCGCGCGCGCGCGCACGCACGCGCGCAACGCACACGCACACGCACACAACGCACACACCACACCACCCTTAATTCCCAAGGGTGCCTCGCCATGGGATTAAGTGAGAGAGAGAGAGAAGAGAGGAGGAGCGAGAGAGGAGGAGAGAAGAGAGAAGAGAGAAGAGAGGGAAGAGAGAGAGAGAAGAGGAGAGAGAGAGAGTGAGAGAGAGAGAGAGAGAGAGAGAGAGAGAGAGAGAGAGAGAGAGAGAGAGAGAGAGAGAGAGAGAGAGAGAAGAGAGAGAGAGACAGAGAGGAGAGAGAGAGAGAGAGGAGAGAGAGAGAGAGAGGAGAGAGAGAGAGAGAGAGAGAGAGAGAGAGAGAGCATAAGAACATAAGAACATAAGAAATGGGGAGACTGCAATAGGCCAGTTAATGACCTACACGAGCAGCTCCTTGTCCCCCCATCCTTGGGGTATCTAACTTTCTTTCACTAACGCTACAGGCTTTATTTAGTGCCAATACTATACCTGCTATCTACACACACACCCATACGCCCGTGGACACACCAAACTAAACCTTGTAGTACCTGTTTAACGCGTATAATGGATCATAATATAACAACACTTCCCCCCCCATCGCGCCCTTCTCCCCCCCCCACACACACTCTCCGTCCTAGCTAGACACACCCCCTTATTAAACCTTAAATAACACTATGTCAAGGTCACTACAGCAGGTCAAGTGTAGTGTGACCCTTAACCAATACCTTAGGTCACGTCTCAACCCTATAAAGTAATGCAAGGATACTACAGGAAGGTAAATATTAGCAATGCTTACAGAGAGAAATATCACAGGCTTTTCACAGCCACGATAACACCAAAACATTGAAAACAAATGTCAGTCAGCTGATCGACGAGGAGGAGAATTTTTCTGATATTTCTTAAGGAAACAAGGACCAAATATTATGGATCCTTTTGTGATTTTTTTTCTACTATAATATTGGTCACCCTGCTGACTGAGTCTGTTCCAATTATCTACCACCCTATTTGTAAACCAATTTATGCCTATTTCTTTATTAAATCTACATTTTTCTAGTTTGAATCCGTTATTTCTTGTTCTATCCTGACTACTGATCGTAAGAACTTAAACCATTCACCCACTTAAATACTTCAATCAGATCTTCCCTTACTCTACGTCCATCCAGTGAGTGCAATTTCAAAGCTGACTAATGATAAAATACAACTAACTTGAAAATAACCTCACCACTTCTACTTTAATACTTCTAGTAATGAATCCTAACAACCTATTAGCCCTATTTCTAAGCCTCAATACATTGTTTTCTGGGACGGAGGTCTGAGCTAACCTGAACACCCAAATCCCCTCTCACATTCTGACCTATTCAATATTACCATTTATATTGTACCTGTTTGAAGGATTTCCCAACCAATATTCATTACTCTACACTTGTCACAAAAACAAACAAAACTACCCATGATTACGACCACCATCCCACCTGTCTCACCTGGCCACTGCTGGAGACACACCGATACTGTCTCCGAAGATAACGATTCTACTGATATGGGTAAACACACACACACACACACACACACACACACACACACATACACATACACACACACACACACACACACACAACACACACACACACACACACACACACACACACACACACACACACACACACACTGGCCGGAAGAGGAAGCGATAATGTAGACATTGAAAAGGGAAAAATACGTTAAAAAAAATAAAAAACCCGCGTGT
>JAXIVD010006140.1:0-15000 GCA_036785275.1 Cancer borealis
CATAGACTTCTTTTACTACAGTAGGCCATGTACATCCCCAGATCGACAAGAAGTAATTAAGGTATGGGTAACATAAAGAATAATACAAGCTACGTAGGGCTTCGGTTATTAGGTTATACCTAATTCTATATAAAATTTCACATGTTTTTGATAAGTTTAAACACACCGATTGTATATGCCTTTTCCAGTTTAAATTTTCATCTATGATAACACCTAAAATTTTTATATTGGTAACACGTTTTAGCTTACAACCTCCATAGAAAATTGATCCTAAGTCATTGACAATAGAGCGACTTTGAAACAGTATGTAATTAGTCTTTTTAATATTTACTGCTAATTTATTTGCCGTTACCCATTTGAATATGTTATGCAATTCATGGTTTAATTTCACATGTAAGTTATATAAATTATTATCTGTTAGGAGAAGGTTTGTATTATCAGCAAATAAAACGTAACTAAATTTATCACTAGCATTACATATATCATTAATGTATACCAGGAATAATATAGGACCTAATATTGAGCCTTGTGGCACACTCTTAATAATAGTTTTTATATTTGATCAATCATTATTACAGAATACAGCCTGTTTCCTATCTGACAGGTAGCTAGCAAGCAGTTTCAGTGGTAATCCTCTTACTCCAATATTTTCAAGCTTATCTAATAATATATTAGGATCAATAGAATCGAATGTTTTAGACAAATCAAGAAATACCCCTACTACATGGTTCTTTCTCTCCATATTGCTGTATATTTTGCTAGTAAATCTTAATATTGCTGCTTCTGTTGATTTGTTTTTGCGGAATCCAAATTGATTATTTGATAACAGGTTAAAAGACTCTAAGTATCCAGTTAGTCTCTTAGCTATTGCTTTTTCAAATATTTTGCTAATTGAGGGTAAGACAGGAATTGGTCTATAATTATTTTCATCTTCTTTATCGCCAGATTTAAAGATTGGTATTACTTTAGCAATTTTAAGTTTTTTAGGAAAATATCCTTGTCTGAAACATAAGTTGATTATATGAGTAAGTGGGTCACTGATATACTGTGCTGTAAGTTTGAGCATTTGGGGGGAAACTTCATCATATCCCACAGCTGTGTTTTTCAAGGAATTTAAATAATAGCGAATTTCATCTGTGGTAACAGGATAAAAGTAAATAGAACAATCTGAAGCATTATTTAAGTATTCTTTGTGTGACACATGTTGTATATTTCCATGAGGATGTAGATTTACTGTCTTACTTATAAAATGGTCATTGAATATAGTTGCTGCGGAAGTAGATTGATTCCTTAATTTTATTTCATTTGTATTTCTGTAGTTATTAGTCTTGCCCATTAAGGGGTTAATAATTTTCCAAGTGGCTTTAGCATCACCTTGTTTAGCTTTCAATTCATCTTGATAATATTTAATTTTAGCGCTGCGTAAGACCGATACTAATTTATTCCGGTAAGTCTTATATCTGGATTTATAAGTTATGGGCCACTTTGCAGCCAATTTTTTTATTCTGTTTTTTTCTTTTATACTTCTCTTTAATCCTATGGTAACATGTGGACTATTACTGCACTTATTGTTGACTTTTATCTTTTTTAATGGAAAACATTGTTGAAAGTTATCATTATAGAGTTCTGAAAATATTTCAAAAGCCTCGCTTGGGTCACAAGTATTTAGAATCTATTCCCAGTTACTATTTCTTATTTTGCTAATAAAACTATTAATATTGACATGGGAGAAACACCGTTTATGTACATATGTATGTTTCTGATAATTAGAGTTCATAAGAAACTTAGAGAATACTGGTAAGTGGTCGGTTATATCAGTGTATACAATACAGTTCTTGATATTATTTCCTGGTTGTGTTGTCCAAATGTGGTCAATGAGCGTGGCACCAGAATTAGTTAGTAACACGAGTTGGCTTAGTGGTTAATGGGAAAAATCCATGAAAATACATAAGATTCATAAAGTCCAACACGCCTGTATCATTAATTTTAAGCAAGTCTAAATTCCAGTCCCCAAAGAAATAACAGTTCGTATAATACTTTCCCTCGATGAAGTTCAGTAATTGATCTAAAGCATGGATAAAATTAGATAAATTACCTTTAGGTGGCCTCTATACAGAAGCTAGAAAGTTGGTTTCTTTATCAGTACTGAGTTCTACACAAACACACTCGAAGTAGGATTCCATAATGCTACAGTCTGACATAACACAAGAATTATAAATGTTTGAGACATACATGCATACACCTCCACCATTCCTATCCCTATTAGTAGTGTATAAATTATAACCTGGTATGTTAAACAATGATACAATGTAATTATCTAGTCTAGTTTCTGAGAAGCCCAAAACATCAAACTTGAAGTTATCATTCAGGCATTGATCAATAAATAATTGAAGGTAGCTTGTGAAACTTCTAATATTCATGCTTAATATTGTGAATACATCCGTAGCACATGGTTGTGTTCTGTAGTCATTTAAGTACACATATTGTGAAGATTTATGTGTACTATTAACTGAATTGTAAAATAATGGGTCTATATTATTGTTTGAATCCTCATCCTGTTGGAAGTGAAGTGGGTTGAATATCATGGTGTCAAGCACCGCCAATGAGAGATAATTAATGTTAATTAAGTAATTGTTAGTGAGATAGTGCAGCTCATCGTCACTGACTGTTTGGAATAGAAAATGATCTGAGGCAGCCATAACTAAAGTAAATGGTATTTTCTTAATTCATTATTAGTAACAAATATTTTATCCTACTTCTTCTCCATAATTCTCTTACTCTTTCTTGGGTCCTGAGCCTGGGGAAGGGACGAGGCAGTCGCTCCCTGCGGCTGTGGACTGTCTACGCTGGGTGGTGTGAGGGTTGGGAGGGCAGTAGCAGCAGCCTCGCCCTCAACACCGGTTCCCGAGGTGCCCACTCCGCTGTCAGCATCCGCTCCGGCCGCCGGCCTCATGGTAGCAGCAGCAGCAGCAGTAACAACTGCATGTGCCTGGGCTCCACCACCATCTGTAGCGACTCTTACCCCCCCATGGGCAGTCAGGTGTCCTGGTCCAGCAGTCAGTGTCTCGCCATTCCTGGGCAAGTCACTTCCTCGCATTGATGGCTCCTTCACGATGAGCTTAGTGTGTCTAAAAAATGCGATTTTTCCCTGTGCCCTTGCTTGCTTCAGCTGGGGCATCTGGGCTTTCTTTATGGCTTGTGAGGCAGCACACAAGTCATCGTTAATGTAGATATTTGTTCCTCTTAACTTCTTCGCACTCCTTATCACTGCCTCGCGATCACTGTAGCGAGTGAAGCGAGCCACGATCGGCCGTGGTCTGGCATCCTGGCGCTGCCCCACTCGATGGGCTCTTTCCAGCTCCAGGTCAGGCAGCTGCATCGTCCAATAGGGACAACACCATAGCCGCTGTCTGCTCCCACGTCTCGCCGCTGCTCTGCTCCTCCACGCCCGTAATGCGATTGTTGTTTCGTCTGCTGTAGTCCTCCATGTAATTACAGAGTTCTTCCAGGCTTTCAAGCTCTGATTTTGATGAGTTGATGGCAGCTGCTTGTTGGTCGATCTTAACCTTGGTGACTTGTTTTTCTTTTTCGTGATCCTTGATGGTAGACTTTAGATCCTCTATTTCTCGCTGGCTGAATTGAAGGCTGGTGGTAAGATCAGCAACTGTAGATTCTAGTTTCATTATTCTATCATTCATTTGCTTTACCACCGCATCCATGGCATTCTTGTATGCTCTTTCTTGAGATTCTAGTAGTATCTTGAGCGTTGATGGTTTCATACTGAGTTTTAGTAAGGATTTGAAGGCTGTGGAGGTTGTGGTTCAAATTAGCGGGGTTGGGACGTCAGAATACTAGTGCGCATGCGCAGAACTGGGCCAGCTGGGCGAGAGGGGATTATAGGAGTATGACTATTTTCACCACTTTTTTGGCTAAGTCCAAAACTCCAACAACCCAACAACTCTCCCAACTTGTCAGTTAAGTGGTTACACTACTTGCTCAGGTAGTCTGGCTCCAGTAGAAGCTCTGGAATCTTGTATTTCGTGGTGAAATGCAGGAACTCCTCGACCACCGTGTTTACATGCGTGCACGCCCTCTTATGTTATGTAGTAGTAGTAGTAGTAGTAGTAGTAGTAGTAGTAGTAGTAGTAATAGTAGTAGTAGGACGGCCAACACTGCCAACGAGGCCCGGGTAGACATAAGTGCTCGTGGATTCTGGACCAGAGGACAGACAGCCTTCATGAACATCAGAATCTTCGATCCTATGGCCGCCTGCCACCGAGAGCTCTCCCTGGAAACCGCCCACCAGAGGAATGAGCAGGAGAAAATCAGGGCATATGGGGAAAGAATTCTGCATGTTGATCAGGGCAGCTTCACGCCCTTGGTCTTCACCACGTCCGGCGGGATGGGCTCCAAGGCCAAGTGCTTCTATTCAAGACTAGCAGATATAACCGCAGAAAAGAAGCATCAGCCAAGGAGTCACGTTGTCGTCTGGATGAGATGCCGTTTCTCTTTCTCCCTACTTAGGTCTGCCCTCTTTTGTCTCAGGTGTACTCGATACTCTGTCCCCACAGCCACCGATACAGCTGGCCTGGACTACCAGACCACTGTAGCGGAGAGTGGCATAAGAATGTAGACAACATAGTTATATAGATATGTAAATAAGTATTGTATTTAAGTAAATAGTAGATAAGTAGTAATAATATGGTTGGATGCCACAGTCAGTGGCGACCAGAGTTGGGGCTACTGATCTCCAATTCGTGGAGCCCTCGTCTATTTCATAAATAAACATGGGGTGGAGGTATCTGTAGTAGTAGTAGTAGTAGTAGTAGAAAAAAAATAGCAGTAGTAGTAGTAGTAGAGGTAGTAATAATACTATTATTATTAGTAGTAGTAGAGGTAGTAGTAGTAGTACTAGTAGTAGTAGTAGTAGTAATAGTAGTAGTAGTGGTAGTAGTAGTAGTACTACTACTACTACTAGTAGTTATAATAATAATAGTAGTAGTAGTAGTAGTAGTAGTAGTAGTAGTAGTAGTAGTAGTAGTAGTAGTAGTAGTAGTGTAGTAGGGCATTTCATTTAGATGTCCCTACTCATTCCCGTTTTCCATTTTTTTCCTTCTCTAAACCTAATTACATATACACAATTATCTTTTTGTTACTACACACATTTTAATACACTATTTTCTTTCTTTTTGTTATTATCTTTATCATCTATATGATTTCCATCGCTCTATGTACATTCCCATTAAATTTATATCATATGACTTGTTAACGTAGGTACTTAGCAATTATTATACAGTTGGTCCCTAAGGGACGAAATTCCAAGTGTGCGGGCAGTACTGGTGCGGCATTTATATTCAAAGGGTGCGAACAATTCAAAGCTCGCGGTGAAAGAACTCTATGCGCTTTTGTCGAACGGCCATGCTGTGATGACGTTAGCCATCTCTCTCTCTCTCTCTCTCTCTCTCTCTCTCTCTCTCTCTCTCTCTCTCTCTCTCTCTCTCTCTCTCTCTCTCTCTCTCTCTCTCTCTCTCTCTCTCTCTCTCTCTCTCTCTCTCTCTCTCTCTCTCTCTCCCTCTTTTACTCCACCATTCGTCTTTCTCTCCCTCCTTCCATCTCCTTTAAAGAATTCAACACCCTAAGACTTCAGTTGTGGGATTTCTCCTCCTCCACCTCCGCTTTTGTCGAGCGGCCATGTTGTGATCTCTCTCTCTCTCTCTCTCTCTCTCTCTCTCTCTCTCTCTCTCTCTCTCTCTCTCTCTCTCTCTCTCTCTCTCTCTCTCTCTCTCTCTCTCTCTCTCTCTCTCTCTCTCTCTCTCTCTCTCTCTCTCTCTCTCTCTCTCTCTCTCTCTCTCTCTCTCTTTCTTTCATTATATAATGCATTTTGGGAGTTATTGAGCGAAAAAAAGGATAAGTCTTATGATTCCCGGAATACATTAGTGAATTTCCCATAGGTTATTAACTTCCAAGGGCGCATTTTTCCAAGGGTGCGCAAAGGACGCTGACTGAATTGACCGCACCCTTGGGTGGCTGACTGTATATATACTCGAGAATATTTTCAATAAACCAGAGAGAAATACCAATTGCTTGTCTTATTATGTCCATCCATGGTACGGGTTTCGGCTTAAAGGATTTATCACTGCCCTATGTTACAAGGTTAGCCACTGACCTTAATAAAAGTCAACATTGCAGACTTACTCCGTCTGTATCAGTAACACCATATCCATAATAGAGGAACAGTAGTAGTAATAGTAGTAGTAGTAGTAGTAGTAGCAATAGTAGTAGTAGTAGTAGTAGTAGTAGTAGTAGTAGTAGTAGTAGTAGTAGTAGTAGTAGTAGTAGTAGTAGTAGTAGTAGTACTAGTAGTAATATCGCTGTTGCTACATCTGTATTTATCATCAACAATATGCAGTTTTTCTTATTTGATATTACGGATATAGACACTAGATACCGATGACAGGAAAATTAAATTAAAAAGATAAATAAAACAATAAAAGATTGGCTTACTTACCCGGAAAAACAATTGTTCGTATTGCTCGGGCTACAGGCAACTCGTCAACAGCCTCCTCTATGTCTTCTTTAAGCCCTGCTTTAAGGGGCTTGGCCAGCAATAACACTGTCACCACCGCTACCACGTGCCACTTCATATCTGGTGTCTGGAAGAAAAAGGCTGTTATGTTCAATATTTTCTTTTCAAACTGCAAGCGAAGCGACCAGTTTGGAAGTTACGAAACGTCCCCATCCAAAATGTGCCTGTGTGTCTGTAAGTGTGTCTGTCTTTCTGTCCGTCTGTCCGTCTGTCCGTCCGTCTGTCTTCTGTCTCTTGGACCATTGGAGGGATCAGAATGAAATTTTCAGGGGTAATAGGCATCAACCCTTAGATAATTATTATGTATTAAAAACATATTGTTATTGTAGGTTAATGATGTACTAATGTTTCATTCATATACATACCAATTTGATGTATTTATTATGTTGCATTACACTAACCGGCATCTCATGTTCCCGCGCGCCTCACGGATGTACGGGCAGTCTGTTCCCCGCCTTGCTCTTAGGGACATACGCCCACTCTGACTTTCCCATTAAGGGACCTACATTATTACTCCAGTCTTTCCGTCGTCCTCACCTTATCTTTAAGGACGTTGGTTAAGCAACCTACATGGCGCAGTGAAGTGGAGGAGAGCAATGGACGACCTGCGAGGAGGCGAGGCATCATCTTGGCGGGAGTTACCAGGGACGCGGGCCGACCATAGCAACAAGCAACATAGCCAGCTACCAACGTGTAACTCCCAGCAGTGTGTGCAGTGCAGTGATTTTACGTGTGCAGTGTTTTGTGGCAGTATACAGCAGTGTATACGGTGAAGATAGGTCTCGGTGAAGCATTCTGGGGAGCGCAGCGCGTCACAGCTCCTCTTACTTTGGAGTCACGGTGGACACTGGTGTCTGCCACACTGGTAAGGCAGGGCCGGAATCGAGTCCGGAATCGATTCCGGCGATTCCACTAATGAGTTACTGGAATCGATTCCGGTGAGTGGAATCGATTCCATACTTAAATGAATACTTGCCTCTTCCGATTCCCAGTCGGGACATTTGATTGGTCGACACCTTGTGACGTATGAAGTGGGTTGCCAGTGCGCCTGGCAGTATATATATATATATATATATATATATATATATATATATATATATATATATATATATATATATATATATATATATATATATATGGAGTTGCCATCCCCACCGCAGCTCAGTCAAGCCGTCTTCAGGGGGAAACTTGTGTCGCGCAGCACCATATATGCTTAGTAAATTATATATGAATAATTTTCATGGTTTGATATTTCCTTGTTATACATTAACCCTCCGTGTCATTAAAAGTAAAATAATTTTTTTTTAAATATTCATACTGATCTTATTGAGACTGTCAAAAAGGTGTGTGTATGCCGATAATACTCTCTACGGCGTCCAGCCACCGGCCAGAATGAATACTGGTTGCCGGAATCGCTAAGCTTTGCAAACGAATACCCTCACTGGTATCGTCCCGCGTGGCCACCGGCCGAAACGAATACTGGTTGCCGGAATCGCTACGCTTTGCAAATGAACACCCTTAATGAATACTGAATACCTCTCCCCGCTCTGAGTGAGTGAGTGAGTCCCGAGTGGGCGGAGCTAACCTGCGGAATCGATTCCGGAATCGATTCCAACGATTCCGTGGGCTTCGGTATTCGGAATCGTGAATACTCAAATTACTGATTCTTGCCCACCCCTACATACTGGGGAGGACTGCCTCGAGGCTAGCGTCCGCCTCACCGCCCCCCGTCCCCTCCCTACCCCACCACCACCAGCCACACTGCCAAATACCACCACAGCCGTCACTGTTTCTACCTGCATACACCTTTTACATACAGACTCACATGAGCATTATACAGCACACTTTACTTTTACGTGTCAGAGAGTGAGTGACGTATTATGTCGAACCAAAAGAAGAAAAATATCTCATAAACAAGAGGAGGAATCTTCTACTCACGACTCGTCTTCCCCGCCCAGACTCGACTCACCTTCGCAGCAGCCACCAATGGATCTCTACGCTTTTTTCAACTTCATGAAGGAGAAAGATGATGCCGCACGTGTCGAACGCCAGGAGGAAGCAGCACGGATACGCGCTGAACGAGAGGAGCAAGCGGTACGCATGCGAGCTGAACGTGAGGAAGAGGCAGCACGTTATCGGGCGGAAATGGTAGAACAAAAACGCGAGGATACAGCACGTTTTGAGGCTTTGTTGGCAACACTGACCTCTCCGCACGTTCCTTTGCACTCTGTCTCCCCGCCTGTGTCTTCTCCAGGTCTCACTTCCTCTTCACCTGGTCAGGGGAACGTGTTGCCGAACCCCGTTGGAGCCCCGTTAGCACCCAAGGCTGCTGTTCAGCCGCCACCAGTACTCTCCACTGATATCACCTTCCAGTATTTCAGTGAGTGGAGAAGACGTTGGATGGACTACGCCACCATGGTTGACTTGGCCGGCCTACCTCAACCAAAACAGCTCATCCAATTGAGGATGTGCCTCTCCCTTGAGATTCAGAGAGTACTAGAGCACACGCTGCTGGTGCCTCCAGACTCTACTTCTTCCGTCGACGAGGTACTCGAAGCCCTTCAGCAGCACATTAAGGACTCAAGTAACGAGGCTCTACGACGGCGGGCATTCACTAGCTGCAAGCAAGCACCAGGTGAATCCTTTGCAGACTTCTTTGTGAGGTTGAAAAGTCTCTCAGAAGAAATAGATGTCTGCAACAATGACTGTCAGGAGGCATGGATCAAACACAGTATCCTAACTGGCGTCAACGACGAGGAGGTGGTCCAGAAGATCATCGCCCTCGACGCCTCCTCCACCCTTACGGACGTCGTAATGTTGTGTCGTGCACATGAGGCCACCAGGTCAGCTGCTACTACTTTGAGAGCCCCGCATGCTGCCCGTGCAGTTTCTCAGTATAAAAAGGGGAAAAAGGCAGACAACAAGAACAAAGCAGAGACACAGAGGGTTGTCCCTACGTCAGCATCCCCATGCAAAGACTGTGGCAAGCACCAGCACGGCCTCAAGGGATGTCCCGCCTCAACAGCAACATGTATTGGTTGTGGCAAGACAGGCCACTGGTCACACACCGAGAAAGGCCCAGCAAGGAGTTCTAAGTGCAATGCTTGTAGCCGGTACGGTCACTTCGAGAAGTTCTGCAAGTCTTTGAAGCTTAAGAAGCCCCCAAAACCCAAGAATCAGGTGCCAGCTGGGAACAATCGCTCTACCTTTCATGTAGTGCGAGTTCGGTTACCTCAACAAGTCCCAGAAACTTCGGAGCATCACGCTAGCGGCATACGGAGAGTCCAGTCATCTGCACGTGAGAGACCCAAGCCCTCACCTACTATCACCGTCGTCGTAACACACGGTGGTGGGTCAGGCAGTATTGAGGTGATACCTGACACCGGAGCTGACATTACGGTAATAGGTTCACAGCACCTCAAGTACTTGGGCCTCATCAGACGCGAACTCGGCCCTCCTCCGACGCTGGACTACTACAACGCTGATGGGTCCAAGATGTCTGCTGTTCTGGGTTCTTTTAAGGCGAAGATGACCTATGGCACGCTGTCATGCACGGGATGGATTGACGTCCAATGCTCCTTAAGCACACTCCTGTTGTCTTGGGAACACTGTAAGACCTTGGGCATCGTACCAAAAAACTTCCCTACGCAAATCAAGACTTCCAAGGGGATCATCAACAGGGTCGGGGAGTCACCAGATGTCACAAAAGAGGGAGCTACACAAGCAGGTGAGCATACGGACTCTGCAGCTGCTTTACCTCAAGTTGCAACCCCTCCACATCCACAAGTTGCAACCCCACCACTTCCATTGCAGAGCACCACTTCTCCTGAGTCTGCCAAGGACTACTTCCTTCGGGAGTACTCGGACGTATTGGTGAAGAAGGCCGACTTGCAGGATGCATCTCTTAAGCCGATGTCAGGCCCACCTATGCGGATACACTTAAAGGAGAACGCACAGCCTTTCGCCATACATACCTCATGGCTCATCCCCTTACCCTACCAGGATCAGGTGAAGGCAGAACTCGAGTCAATGTGTCTCAAGGTATCATCGCCCCGGCTGGAGACGACCCATCTTCATGGTGTCACTCGATGGTAGTCGTACCGAAGGCCAGTGGGGATGTTCGCATAAGAACCGACTTGTCCAAGCTCAACGGCCAAGTGTCCCGTCTGGCACACCCATCTCCTACACTGTTTGCAGCGATACGCAGTGTCCATCCGAGGGCCCAGTTGTTTACAATTGTGGATGCACTCTGTGGCTTTTGGCAGCTTCAACTGGCTGAACAAGATCAGTCATTGACGACATTCATCACTCCTTACGAACGCTTTCGCTACCTTAGAGGTCCCATGGGTTTTGCGGCTACTGGAGACGCCTTCTGCAGAAGAGGTGACATCGCGCTTCAAGGAGTACTAAATTTCAAAGTCGTCGATGATTTCCTCTTGTATGACGATGATTATTTGACACAGCTTCATGGTGTCAACGACGAACTTGCCAGATGCCGAGCCTCTGGAATAATCATCAACGCCGAAAAGTTCGTCCTTGCCGCACCAGATGTCTTCTTCTGCGACTACCAGTTGTTTCACAAGGGCATCGCAGCAGACCTCGAAAAAGTCCGAGCCATCACGGAGTTCACCAAACCGGCCAACTTAACGGATCTACGTTAGTTTATGGGGCTGGTGAATCAGCTCACAGAATTCTCACCAGATATCTCCGACGCTGCAGTACCTCTCCGTCCATTGATAAGCCCAAGAAAAGCTTTCCTGTGGACCCCTGACCACGACCTTGCCTTCAAGAGGGTCAAGGAGACCTTGTCTTGTCCACCTGTCCTAGTCACATTTGATCCAGCTCTCCCAACCGTCCTTCAAACAGACGCGTCTCGCCTGTACGGTCTGGGATACGCCCTGCTTCAAGATCATGGCGGAGCAAAGCTTCACCTAGTCCAATGCGGTTCTCGATTCTTGACTGATGCAGAGACCCGATATGCGACAATAGAACTCGAGTTGCTAGCTGCAGTATGGGCCATGTTCAAGAGTAAGTTTTACCTCATAGGACTTCAACACAGGGGCGGTGATCTTGTCACAGATCACCGCCCCTTAGTTCCCATCCTTAACAACTACTCACTTGATGCCATTGACAACCCTCGTCTGCAGCAACTTAAAGAAAAGATATCTGCATTTATCTTTACTGCTATCTGACGGCCTGGCAAGAAGCTCTGCATCTCAGATGCCCTCTCGCGCTCTACGGTGAGTAAGCCTATGCAGGAAGACAGTGTTTTGGATGCTGAGACCAACTTGTCCGTCAGAAGCATTGTCACCCTACAAGCGATAGCCTCTCACCACTGCAGAAGAGCCGGCCTCCCCAGATCAGCCTGTGAACAGAGACCTGACGCTGGAAGACCTTCGACGTGCGGCCATTGATGGCGCTACTTATGCGGAGCTGTTTCGTTGTGTGAAGAAAGGATTCCCCAACGACCGCTACGCTTTGCCTAATGCCCTGCGTCCCTACTGGAAGTTAAGAGAAGACTTTTATTGTGACGACGCCCTCGTGTTGTACGGTGCTTGAATCGTAGTTCCAGCATCCCTTCGCCGCCACATCTTGAGTCGCCTACATGACAGTCACTGTGGAGCAGAGGCCACTAAACGTCGAGCACGGCAAATGGTGTACTGGCCGGGCATGAATTCAGACATCGTTAACACCGTTCGTGCTTGTGAGCCATTCCAAATCCCGCAACCAAGCCAACAACGTGAGCCCCTGCGCTGCGACGACAACCCATCAGTGTCGGCTGATTTTTTCATGACAGCTGGAAAGAACTTTCTTGTTGTCGCTGATCGCCTTTTCGGATGGCCTATTGTTGTCTCCTGCGGAACCAATACCACATCATCTGCAACGAATCGTCACTTCAGGCGAATCTTCCGTGACTTGGGCGTCCCGGTTCATCTCCGTACCGATGGAGGCCCACAATTCGCTAGCTGGGAATTTGCCAAATTCTTGGAGCAGTGGGGAGTTCGCCACGACATGTCAGCGCCCTATAAATCACAGTCCAACGGCCACGCCGAGTCTGCAGTTAAGAACGTCAAACATCTCATTCAGAAGGTGGCCCCGTCAGGAAACCTGGACTGTGAGGCGTTCGACAGGGACCTTCTGGAGCTCCGCAACACCCCCAATCATACCGGTCGTTCCCCAGCCCAGACTTTGTACGGCCATCCTCTCCGTTCTTGTGTTCCAGCACACGCCAGGGCATTCCAGAAGGAGTGGCAAGCTAGAGCTGAGAGCTGTGACCGCCGGGCAGATGCCCGTCACCACGATGCTACAGCTCGGTATGACGCCCACGCCAAGCCTCTCCTACCGCTGGCCCTGGACACTCAGGTTCGACTTCAGGACCCGACGACAACGCGATGGGACATGGTCGGCACCATCATGAGTGTTGGTAGGTCCCGTGACTACCTTGTCAGGATGCTCAGTGGCCGGGTATTGTGGCGCAACCGTCGTCTTCTTCGTCCTGTGTTGCCCCATTGCGACGATCCGCCAGCCGAAGTGGACCCTCCAGCGGAACCTGATCCATCTCGGACCACGCAGCCTCGCCAGTCGGATCGGATTAAGGCCAAGAAGGACAAAAAGAACGCTCAAGATAACACTTGCTGTGAGCGTAAAGGGGAGAGGGAGATGTAGGTTAATGATGTACTGATGTCTCATTCATATACATACCAATTTGATGTATTTATTATGTTGCATTACACTAACTGGCATCTCATGTTCCCGCGCGCCTCACGGATGTACGGGCAGTCTGTTCCCCGCCTTGCTCTTAGGGACATACACCCACTCTGACTCTCCCATTAAAGGACCTACATTATTACTCCAGTCTTTCCGTCGTCCTCACCTTATCCTTAAGGACGTTGGTTAAGCAACCTACAGTTATTATGTAAATTTCTAAGTTATTTGTGAAAAACCTGTATCTCGCTTAATACTTGTCGCACATATTCATACTTACCTTGCACAGGAGACACCTTGACCTACCTCCCTTTCTACCTCCTACTAACTCCTACTTCCTACCTCTCTTTCTACTTCCTACCTCCCTTTCTACCTTCTACCTATCTCTTACCTCCCTTTCTACCTCCTACCTACCTCCTACCTCCTATCTTCCTTTCTTTCTCCTATCTCCCATTGTACCTCTCTTTCTATCTCATACTTCCTTGCTGCCCTCCAATTTCTCAAGAAAACAACGAATATTATCGACACATTCAGATATCCACACAGAACGCATCAATCTACATGACGTCATGAACACTAGATCGGAGGAGCTGCTGTAGAAATACAGTCGGATGATTCAGCGGTATATGTCAATCTAACAAAATCATTCTTTCAGGAATCCTTCTTCGGGGTAGTGCGCCGACACCTATCTACAGCAGGGCCTTCGACACTAACAACCGTTAAGTTCATTTGTACAGAAGATCTCAATTTCATTAATTGATGGAATAACTTTTATAATAAAACTTTTTTTTTCAAGAACGGTAGCCTGCATCTTATTTCATTTGGAGCAGCTCGTCTTTGCAAGCAACTAAGTAACAAAGTTTCTGATTTTAGTAGAAAAAAAAACAAAATCCATCCTCGCACAACCTCAGCTACCACACTTAGAAAAAATAACGTAGACAATTTCTTACAAATTTGCATGTTTAACGTACGCAGCCTAAGAAACAAATTTTCAGATCTAGTGGCACTTGCAACATCTGAGCCATACTATTGGCACGTTGATATTCTAGATAAACACAAAATAGAGACTTTAGCTGAATATATTTAGCCAAATTATTCAATGGCTAGCTGCGAACAACATGGTCTACGTGAAAGCCAGTCTTAACTCAACAGTCTAGCAAATTGAAAAATAGATAATGTATATGTCATATTTTTACAACTAAAAACACATTTAAAGAAAACTATTATCGAACTCATTTATAGACCACCAATACACATTATTACTAGCTATATGAAATTATACAATCAGATAATCTAAGTAACTAATATGAACATGTTCATTTGTGGAGACCAATCTTCCTGTCACTTCGTAGAGATTGCTTTAAGTCAACGCGTTAATAAATCCGCAGGAAGTGACAATATACTAGACCATAAATTTTCAATCAACTATAGTCTAGTAAGCAACGTTAATACGGGCCCTGAATTCCTCACTATTGACAAAAAAATAATTGTATCTTTTTTATATAAACCTCGAGGTTTACGAAGAAAACGTAAGCAAAGAACTGATCTTCATATATCGAAAAAGGAACTTTGAAAAATTAAGAAAATTATTGGGAGACACTGATTGGAGTGTAGAAGAGAACGAAACAGATATAAATGAATCATAGGAATGCTTCTATTCTTAAACGGAGTCGTTAAGCTATTTATTCCAGCTTTTAAAAAGTGTCCAC
>JAXIVD010006140.1:20000-22500 GCA_036785275.1 Cancer borealis
CACATTTTATTTCAGGTTTTTTGGTTGTGACAACCATAAGGGCACATTCCTGCAGATCCTTGTTGGCTTGGCCAGGAAGTTCCCAAAGTTTGAGGTGGCACAGTGCTGTAATGGGCACAATGTAATCACCAAGATTCTCCCCGTCGTGGGCGGCAACCTTTTTAATGGTTTTGGCTCCAACTTGTATAGGGACATAAACTCTGATGTTCACGCCAAGTTGCCTTCCAAACGCCAGGCCACCGGCGATTATGTGAGGGATACTAGAAGCCATGACCAAATGAAAAGGCAGAAGCTCCAGGGGCAGAAAAAATAGGTGATGGGGGAGATAATGACTGCGTCTTACAAGCCAGTGATTTGTGTCTCTCTTCAAGGGAGTTATACTTACTGCTACTGCAGACAGTGTTTTTTTTTTCTGTGCAACAAAGATATTTGTCCCCCTGCAAGACAGTGACTTGTGCATTTCTTCAAGGGAGTTATACTTACTGCTACTGCAGACAGTGTATTTTTTCTGTGCAATAAAGATATTTCTCCCCCTGCAAGACAGTGACTTGTGCTTTTCTTCAAGGGAGTTATACTTACTGCTACTGCAGACAGTGTTTTATTTTCTGTGCAACAAAGATATTTCTTCCCCTGCAAGACAGTGACTTGAGTCTCTCTGGACGCAAGTACGCCAATTCTTTGAGAGTGAGGCCATCGTCAGGCGTGTCAACCTGGTGTGTCTTTCTCGATACACCTTGGAGGAGGTGGCAGAGGAGATGCAGACCGCCAGGGAGCAGCTAGTCATGGAGGACACTCGGGTGGTTCAGATGTTGATTGGAGAGCTCTCTGACCTGGACCCTGAACCGCCAGAAGACCTGCTTGCGGCAGCTACAGGGCACTTCTCGGGATACCTGGGCAGGATGTCCTTGGGTGGCCTCTCTATGTGCTGCCAGGAGGAGCTCTTCTGGGATAGCAAGGAAAAGTACCAGCCCACCTTTGAGGGCTGGGACCCCAAGAAGTTCCATGCGTTGACACGCCTGCTGGACAGGGGGACACTAGACGGTGGGGAAGAAGGCCTACATTACCCTTCACCAACTTTGTGGAAGACAGCGACAGTGACAGTGCTTCATTTAAAGGGAGTTATTTGCTCCTACTGCAGAGAGTTTTATTTGAGGTTCCTAAGTTGATTGTAAGTATTTTATTCGATAAAAAAAAAAAAGCCATAGGACTGGTTTGCGAAAGGCCCATTTTCGAGTGAACAGTTAAGTATGGTGTAGTCTATGGTATTGCATATTAGTATGGACTACATTGGCTATGTATGTATGCGTTTTCAGTTTAAAATTTCAATATTCCTGGAAATTCTAAGGATCTAATAATTGTCGCCCACCGATGACGTATGTCGACAAATTTGTTTTTGTTGCTCATAAAAATATTTTTTACATCACTCTGAAGTGTTTGCTTTTTATTTGAGGTTCCTATCTTAATTTTAAGTATTTTATTTGATTTTTCTAAAAATCTGCCGTAGGGCCTGTTTGCAAAAGGTCCGATTTCGAGTGTCCAGTCAAGTATGGTGTAGTCTATGATGCAGTTAATGCTGCTCGAGAACAGCCCTTTGCGGGCTCTACTACTAATATTAATAATATTATTATTATTATTATTATTATTATTATTATTATTATTATTATTATTATTATTATTATTATTATTATTGTTATTATTATTACTTTTTATTTTTGCTGACATTGATGTTTAATAATGATCCACTCTTGGGGGTGCCATTCATAACTGAAGGGGAGGGGGGGGGGGGCAACCGCCCCTCTATCCCTGGATCTGCAACTGAAATACGCCGTATATTGTGTAGGAAATGTGACCGTATTGATTTTTGTGTGTAGGAAATACGCTGTTTATGTGACGGTATAGATTTATGTGAGTAGGAGATACGCCTTATCCGTGTCGGAGATGTGACGGTACCCCCCCCAAAAAAAAGGGCGAAATTTTGTAGATGTGACTTGTAGGATTTACGCCGTATTGTGCTTTAGGAGATGTGGCGCGGTCCCAGCTAGATACAGGTTTTTCACAATTAATTTTAAAATTTACATAATAACAATATGTTTTTAATATATAATAACAATCTAATGGTTGATGCCTACGACCCCTGAAATTTTTATTCTGATTCCTCCAGTGGTCTAGGAGGAGATAGAAAACAGACGAACGAACAGACAGACACACATACAGACACAGAGACAAATTATGGATGGGGTCGTCTCGTAACTTTCAAACTGGTCGCTTCGCTCGCAGTTTGAAATAATCAGCAATACTTTGGTAACTAACGCTTTTGCTTAACAAATATCCTTGACTTTTATAGTGATGTATTTAACATTTATGATGAGACAAAAGCGGTAGATATAACTAATCTTGACTCTCAAAAAACATTTGACAAAGTACCCCTTAAACGATTACTAAAATTCTTTATTAGGTTGGTTGGTTGGTTGTCTTTTGTGTCCCCATCTAGGGTACACAC
>JAXIVD010006141.1:0-12500 GCA_036785275.1 Cancer borealis
TTAGTATTCTTTTTTGTGAGGTTGTTTAGGGGGGCTGCTAATTTGGCAAAATTTTGGATGTGTTTACGATAGAAAGAACACATTCCTAAGTATCGTCTGACTCCTTTAACTGTGTTGGGAGGAGGCCTTTTTTTGATGGCTTCTACATTTTTAGGGTCAGGTTTACAGCCTTATTTAGAGACCAAATGGCCCAAAAATTTTACTTCTGCCTCTCCAAAAGTGCATTTGCTCAACTTTAATTTGATGCCACTTTCCTCTAGGGTCTGAAAAATCTTTTGGACTCTAGTTAACATGGTGGAAAAATCAGGGGCCCACAAGATTATGTCATCCAGATAATTTCTAACCCATCCCTCCTTCAGTAAAGGGGTTAAGGTTGAGGCCATTTGTCGAGAGAAGATGGCTGGCGAGCAGGACAATCCAAACGGGAGTCTGCGGAAGCGATATAATGATATTCCATCACTAAAGGTGGTAATGTCTCGAGAACTGTCTTTGATGGTAACTTGGAATTAGGCTTCCTTAAGATCCAGGGTGGTGTAGAAAGCCTGGCCCGAGGCTTGCTCGACTAATTCGTCCAATCTTGGGAGAGGATAAATGTCAGTGGCTAAATGAGTATTTACTTTTCTGTAATCGAGACACATCCTCTTAGAGCCATCTGATTTGCTCACTAATACAATCGGGCTGAGCCATGCAGCAGTCGATTTTTCTATAATTTCCCGGGCTTCCATATTTTCTAGCATTTGGCTAATTATTTCCTTTGAGGCTTCAGGATACCGGTACATAGGGGCCCTCACAGGACTGTCATCTGTCAACTGAATCTCCACAGGGGGGACATTAAGGGTTCCCAATTCTCCCTCTTCCAGCAAAAATAGCTGATCATGGGCTAAGATGACTTTATTTAATTCTGCTTTTTGTGTTTTCCTTAAATGGGACATGGGTAATTTAGATAATAGGTGATTTAATTTTTCTTTACGTCCTCCAGGAATACTAGGTTGGTCGGAATGGGGAAGGAGATCATTTTGAATGTGATGTACTGAAGGTGAATTTACTTCGCCCTTCTCATACCAGCCAAAAAGGGTGCCTATTTTAAAAATTTTGAGTACTTTGGTGTTGTTAGTTACTGGGCAGGGAATAGTTTGATCATCATTTACGTTAACACAAAAGGGGTGACAGTTACTGGAGGGTTTTCCTTGTGGGTGTACTATGAGGGTGGTACCAGTTTCTTCTGCAACCGTTAGGGGAATGAATTTGGTTTGATATGGATCTAGCCGAATTTCTTTGGGATTATGCAATTGGTTCTCAAGTTTTAATGATATTACTGGGGGAGGAAGTTGAGTTACGTTACGGACTGCACTTTTCCGGGGTCGAATTTGGTGGACGGCATAAGGAGCCTTTCCCCAATGAAATAACTTCTTCTCAGGATCCCATAGGAATGAGGAATGGAATAAGATGTCAGTTCCCAGCAACATGTCTGCTTGCAAATAGCTGTTTGGAACCACTGGGACCCATTTCTTTACTACCGTTTGCAGCCCAATACCTACTTCCACTAATACTGAACCCAGTATTCTGAGGGGTGTTCCTGTTACTCCTTGGAGACAAGGGAATTTTCTTTTCTGGTGGAGTTCACAACCTAATTTACTTCTGGTGGATTCTTTTATTAAAGTGTAACTACTACCAGTATCTACCAAAGCTGACACTAATTTATTGTTTACTGATAGTTGAATTATAGGAGAGGTGGGGGCCTGAGTTAGTCAGCTATGATTCTGGTTAATTCTCCCTGGGCAATTGGCATTTCCCCTTCTGCAATTCATGTGTCGGCAGTCAAAGCACGACCCATCATGGGGAGCTGAGGCACATTCTCTCAGGTTGTGAGTGTGGGAACGACAATAAGGGCAGAATACTTTTGGCTTGGGAGAGGACCATGACCGTCCAGAAGGAGTAAGGGACTGATACTGATGGTATTGACTGGGTGGGCTAATTGATTTAAGCTGGCTTAATTGAGTTGTCAGGGCCTTCATCTGTTCCTTGAGATCCTCTATCTCGGACTTGCTTTCTGACTCTGGGGAGGGGGCTGGGGCAGAAGTTAGGGGTTGGGTGACTTTTGGTCTTACTGACTTTTCATTTTCTCTGGACACCTGCTGTACAGATGGGGTTTGTGTTTCCAAGAAAAGTTGTCTTTGGTACTCAACTCTGTCCAGGAATTTATTTAGGGGGTAGGCTTCATCTAAGAAACCTTCCAATTTATCTTTGAGATCTCGTGGTAGACCTTGCCATACCTTTCGTTTTAGGTATTTGTTTCTATCAGGGAATTTTTCATTTGGAAATTTAGACTCTAAAGTGGCGTACTTGCAAATGGTTCTATTACAAAAAACTTGTGGGCTTTCTCCCCAGTCATAAAATTCATTTTCTAAATCCTGCCACGCTCGGTCTAGATTCACATCTACAGCAAATTCATCTTTTAATAGCTGACAAAAATGACTCCATGAAAGGTTCGGCTGTTTTCGTTGGTGGTTATGTATGAGCATGACTATTTCTGATCCTAACCTGCTTTTGGCGACTTGGATTCGGGAGGCATCCTCGGGTGTGGCCTGTTCTATCAATTCAATAAACATTTGGAGGCGTGTTGAAGCCTCTAGGCCCTCCAGGTGGTTTAGTTCGAGCATGGGGATGTCTCTCGGTTTGGTTACTGGGGGGCGACTTACTATAGGTGAGGCAAGGGTCTCTTCCTGTTTGATGACGTGACTCCCTATTATCTCTATCACCGCGGCCTGTTGACGTACCACATTCTTTAATTCTTCGATTTCCCCTCTCATTATTTCGGAGTTTTCAAGATTCCGATTGCCCTCTACAATCTCCATTTCTCTATCTTCATACTCCATTTTGGCTAGGGATATTGGGTCAGTTTGTACCTTAATCTAGGCTACTTTATGATCTAATCCGACTCTTCCCCATCCATGAAATTTCTTATGGTTTTTCTGAGTTTGCTTTTTACTCTTTGTTTACCTTCTTGATTCCAATGAATTCCATCCTCTGATAGGTTCTCTACCCAAAACTCACTGTTGAAATGGATTTGTTGATTGGGCAGGTGTTTTTGTAATTTTTTATTTATGGCCCTTTGTACTTTCCTATAATCCTGATGGGACATGAATTCTTCATTGGGGTAGAATCTGGATTCTATTAAGCATACCCATACTACTGCTTGGCAGTCTTGTTCAATAGACTCTATTATTTGGCTAATGTTCTCTACAATGTCTTTAGGATTTGATTCCTGGTCAATATCATTACTGCCTATCCAAAGTATACATAGGTCATGTTCCCAGTTTAGCACTTCATTCATTCGGGTATCATTATTGAAATTGTCTGCTCTACCTCCAGGTGCTCGGAATATTCTTATTTCTGTATTTTCCACTACTAACTTGTTTGGAATTTGACTATGACCCACCACTGAAATTTTCCACATTCTCCCTTGTTGTGGTAATGTTAGGCAGTGCTCAAAACACTTTGAATCCCACCGCTGCCACCAGTGTGGTGCCCGGGGGGAGGGACGGGGGCGTTATATTTATTTATGGTTGTTAATTGTTATTATTTTATTCTTTATTTAATTTGTTTTACTTTCACTTCACTACTGAAGGACCACCAGTGTGGTGCCTTGTCATTAAATTAACTTCTAATGGGGAACTCTTATGGCAATTAACAAGATCTTTACCTTGATTAATTATACTTTTTAATGGTCCCGGATGTTATTTATTTCCCTGTATATTAAAAAGAAAAGCTGCCACCCCCCCCCAAAGGTTTAATGAGAATTAGGGGATTCTCAGGGAATTTAGTTTCTTCCTAAAGAGAAGTTAAAATATTCGAAAGAGAAAATAATTACTACCAGGGAAATATAGGCGACCAATGAAAGAAAAGGGGAATTGATTTAACAATTTAGTTATTTGGTAGAGTGGACTGAGTTTCAATAAGGCACATGGATTCGTGGATTTGTTTCATATCCTTTTTCAAGAGTGTTGAGCACTTTCCCTCACTTACCTTACCACACCAACGGAGGTTATTATTAACACGGAATCACTTTCTCAGATTTTACTTGGGTTATTTATTTATGGTATACTTTGAATATCACAGGCTGATCATTGAGTCTTAGAAACACAGCTTAGATATAGTATCAGACAACTTAATGGTTCATGGCAGAAATAACCTTCCTCAAAAAGAAAATAAACATACCGAGTTGGCAATACTTATCTCACCCCGAAATACCAAACTCTTCACACATTACAAGTTATGCCCTTGACTCCCTTCCCTGAAAAACATCACCTTAAAGTAATATTATAATTTTGTAACTGGGCCTGAGAATAGTTAACGAACCTTTTCTCAGGGGATTTCCGAAATTAAGGTGATCTCAATGTTTCTGGTTATGCAGACATAGTATAATTCTTCCTCACTAAATAGGAATATTTCTCCTACTCCTGAATACATGGGCTGGGTCTATCAGACCGTCCTACGTGACACATAGTTCCCTAAGGCTTAACTCGGAAGTTTGGCATTGGCTTTCTAGCCGTTCATTTATTTACAAAACAAAAGAAAGTAAATGAGAAATTGGTGTAACTGTCGTGGAGGCATTCTTTCCCTGTTGACGCGACAAAAGCTTAGTCTCCAATCACAGTATAATTCATTTCTTTAACTCAGAGGTTAATACACAGTCACAATAACATACAAACTACCATGAAAAATATATATTATACACCATGAAATATTATTTTGAAGGGGAACAGGGGACACAGGAGGCCATGCGGTTTTGAAACCACGTTGTCCTTCTTGAAGAGAAGGAAATTGGTATTATCCACTTGTAATAGATCTCAACAGAGGTTTACATGTATTGTCAGACTACTGGGGAAGATTATGGACTATATAATAATGGCGAGAGGCATTGGATTTCACAAATATTGAGAAATTTCGAGAGCGATCTCACTCACCTGTTGACGCGATAAAAGCTTAGTCTCCAATGAAGCCCTCGCTAGGAAAAACGCGGGAGATGAGAAGGGGGAAGGGGGGGTTTCGAAGATATTCCTCCTTTGATCTTATTATTAATTGATTATTGAGACGTGAAATAGTTATCAGTTTATAGGAAATTAATTTTGACGCTAAATAAGTGACATTTAGATATCTATTGAACCTGATCTCTGGATTAATATATAGGGGAAAATTTTGGTATACGTGACTTTTTGCACGTCGACGGGCCCAGGGGCATGATCACCTCATATGATGCAATATTACGTCATTCTTAACAAAGTTTTGTGAGAAGATAACTAAGTAGGTTAATTATATTAGACTATGGAGAGCATTTTGACAAGTTAATAACTATTAATAGTGATTAGATTATGATATTAATTTCTTTCCATAGAAAACTGTCTTGTGGGGGGGGATGACTGCATAGGATTTGAAAGTTTGGAGAAACAATTCTAATATAAACATATAGTATAAAATTATGAATGATATGTGAGTAAAAACATTTATATAATGCAGTATCACCTGGGGAATACAGGATCTAAGGGCATAATCAAAACGAAAAAAAAAGGCACATTCAGTAAGGCCTATTTGAGATAAACTTGGAGGTATCACACTTCTGTCGCAGTGTTACCATATGGTGTTCTTCCTGACGGACTTGTCTCGCCCACACCACGTGTAGCTTGCATAGCCTAATAATTTATCTTTCACAAAATCATTGCTCCGCTCATAAGCAACCTAGAACAATAACAAAAATACGAGAGGATGCAGAAAAGAATGGTCTACAAGATTGGATACCTTGCAACACAAAGAAGAAAGAAGGAAAGTCAGGAAAATTAGGAGAACGAAGAGAACTGACGTGAAAGTAAAAACACTAAGCAAGACTCGCCTTAATTCTCGCTGGCAACTCATCACCCACGACTGCTCATCTGTTCCCGCTCCCTCTCTCTATCTTACTGTGGGCCAGTTACAAAGGCCCACGTCACCCCTGCAAGGTGGTAATCTTCACACACACACACACACTCTCTCTCTCTCTCTCTCTCTCTCTCTCTCTCTCTCTCTCTCTCTCTCTCTCTCTCTCTCTCTCTCTCTCTTCCCGCCACGCCAGCTCCTGGCTGGACAACACGTGGTCTTCAAAGAAAAGGCGTACGCCCGTCTCGTCACGTAGCCTCGTCTCTAACACTCCCCGTGGGGTGGGGCCCGCAACACGCCCTCATAGCACAAAGGATGAAATTCTCTTCCATGCCTAGCCGTACTCAGCTGACACAAAGCACACTCCCACGTATGTGGAAAGCACACACCCTCTTCGACACCTCGCATGCCTTTCCACTCCTTCTCCTCAGAGAAACTTCACTCAACTTCCACGGGCCCGGACTAACCCTCTCCAGTCGACACTATTGTCACTGGTAGAGCCCTCAACGAGTGTCATAGCCTCATCCTAGCCTTTTTCCTTATCATTACCAGTCCTTTAACATTCTTCCTTCTGTTTCGCCCCAGAGAATCTTCATTCCTCTGTGGGGCTTGACTCCCGTCTTCCCCAGACGATGTTATGATGACGGGCGGGGCCCGCAACATTATATATATATATATATATATATATATATATATATATATATATATATATATATATATATATATATATATATATATATACATATATACATATATATATATATATATATATATATATATATATATATATATATATATATATATATATATATATATATATTGTTGCGGGCTCCACCCTACGGGAAGTGTTGGAGACGTGTCTACGTGACATGTCTGTGTGTTACGCCTTTCTGTCTGGAGACCACGTGTTATCCAGTCAGGAGCCAGGCGTGGCGGGAGAGTGAGAGAGAGAGATGAGTTCCCAGCGCGTATTAAGGCGAGGATTGTTAAATGTTTTATCTTCTCTTCGTTCTCCTAATTTTCCTAACTTTCCTTCTTTCTTCTTTGTGTTGCAAGGTATCCTATCTTGTAGACAATTGCTTTCTGCTTCCTCTGGTTTGTTTGTCATTGTTCTAAGCTGCTTATGAGCGGAGCAATGATTTTGTGAAAGAGAGCATTTTTATTAGGCTATGTCGATGCGGCGCGGTGTGTGAGAAACACGGCGCGCCGGTGGTGCGATTTGGCATCTCAGCTCGGGGAGCTGCAGACTGTGTAAGGAGTCAGTTAGCCGTTAGCCGTCACCAAGAACACCTCGCGCTCTGAGCTCCTCACAAATTGGCATTATTTTGCCTGTAACCTCCTCATATTTAAGGGAGTGGGTTATCTGTTTGGCCTATTAGATAAGGGGTATATTTGTGTAGCTAGACAGCAGGGCCCTGTCTGTAGAGGAAACGGTTACAAGCCAGAGCACTGAGACGAGTGTGGTGACAGTATTATTAACACCTAGCTAGCGGTGAGCTCCACCTAGAGTTTTGTCAGACTGTTCAGTCTCGGGGAAGTAGTTTCGGCGTTGTCTGCGTTTTGTCGGCGTTGTCTGCGTTGTCTGCTTTGTCGGCGTTGTTTGCCTTTTTCGGCGTCGTCTTCGTTGTCCTCATTGAGAGAGAGAGAGCCTATCATCTGGGGCCTCTTGTGCGATAACACAGACGAGGAGTAATCCCGTCTTAGTGTTAATTAATTACGACTCATATAACGCCCTGTACGGAGTCCCCTCGTGGGAGGCTACTTTGCAGGGTGTTATTAGAGTCGAGAGGAGTTATTATTCAACCAGAAGTGGGTGGAAAGACACCTTGTGGGCGGTATTCTGGTTGGAGCGATAGCTCCTTGTCTAGGCACTGTAATCTTGTGCTCACTGTAAGTCTTTTTAGAATGTAAGGAGGAGAAGGTGGTTACTATTGGGAGATTCCTTGTTCTTTGGAGGGTTAAAAGAACTGGCGACCTCTTAACGTTAACGGGGTGGCTGTAGGTGCTGTGTTTAGGGGCTAAGAGTGCATAGGTTCCTTAACCAGGCACTTCTTGTTTAAAGCCTATGGTCCAGCCACCGGCGTGTGGCCCTCGGAGTGACTAGTCCTACGGGATAGTAGACTTTCCTTGTCCTTTGGTGGGTTAAAAGGACGTATAAACATCAGCACTACAGTTCGTACACGCCCGTAACGTGGTTGTGACTGGAGTGTTCATAATTGAACACCCGGCACTAGGGCATAAGAACCGTGTCCGTTACGGTGTGACCGTAACAAAATTGGCGACCTCGCCAGGATTCTAAAGGATATCAGTGACTCGAAAAACAGTGTTAGTGTGTTGTTAGTGTGAGCCCACACACACTGTAACGATGGAAGACAATCGTAATATAATTACTTCCCTTGAGGAGGGCTCGGCCCGAGCCAGTCCTGTACGTGGCGTTAGTCAACAGCCGTGCCTAGGTGAAGATCGGCCTGTTAGTCCTGTTAGTGAGCATAGTACTACAGGACAATTGCATTTTGCTCAGGAAGTACCTGAACAGCCCCTGCAGCATACAACGGGCCGTGTGGGTTCTTTTGAGAACGTGATGGGCTCAAGGAGAGTGAGCCCAGCTGCCAGTGTTGCCGACAATCTCCAGTCCGTCGGGATGGCAGAGGAATTGAGATTTCAACTCGAATTGAAGCGGTTGGAGATAGAAGAGAGGAGGCTAGAAGTTGAAGAGAGAAATGAAGCACGGAGATTAGAGGTTGAAGAGAGAAATGAAGCAAGGAGATTAGATCTAGAAGTCAGAAGGTTGGAGGTGGAGAAGCATAGAGATTTTGAATGGGAAAGATCTAGACTTGGGGCCAACTCAACTCATAAGGGAGGAGAAGGAGAGAACTCAGTTGAGCGCCAGATGGTAAGGAGTCTGCAGCTCATTCCTGATTTTGACGAGCAGAGGGTTGCAGAATGGTTTAGAAGGTTTGAGAAGAAGGCGGCTGAGTTTGGTTGGCCAGAAGGAAGATGGGTTGGTCTTGTGGCAAATAAGCTGAAAGGCAGGGCATTGGAGGCCTACGACAATATGTCGGTGGAAGACTTAGAAAGTTACGAGGATTTTAAGGCTGACATCTTGCGGGCTTACGAGCTGCGGCCCGAAGCCTATCGCTTAAGGTTCCGAGGTGGGAAGAAGAGACCCGGAGATTCTTACCTCGAGTGTGCCCGCCATTTAGAGCAGGCATTTAAGAGATGGATCATGAGTGAGAGAGTGGATACTCTCCGCGACCTGGAGGAGTTGATGGTCATGGAGCAGTTCATTAATGCTGCTGATAAGGAACTGGTGCCTCTCCTCAGGGAGAAGCGTTTTAAAACGCTAAAGGAGGCTGCCACCTGGGCTGACGACCATGTGTTAGCCCATCGTTCGGAGCCTCGTGCTGGAGGTGGATTCAAAGAGGGAGGACCACGAGGGCCAGGGGGCGGTGGTAGTGCTGGTTCTGATGCTCCACGTTCCCCTCCCCGAAGTCACGGCTTTGGCAATAAGAGCGGGTTCGTTAAGTCTCAATCCCCCGCTGCCCCTTCAGGGCCAAAAGGAGGGTCAGGAGGAAAGATGACCTTTAGTACTCCAAAGTACGATAACCAACCTACGTGCTATAACTGCCATGCCAAGGGGCATTTTCGATCTCAATGTCCCAAACTTGTGACAGCGGGCCCCTCCAAGACACCCCAGAAACCAGTTGCCTTGCTGGTGTGGCCTGACCAGGGTCGTGAGGAGAGGCTGCTCGCTCCTAAGGTTCACGAAGGAGATAAAGCTTTTGATAGGCCTGTGTTGGATTGTGAGGAGGGGGTTCAGGCGGTTTCACCTGTTTCCCCCCCTGTTGTTGCTTCTGTGACTCCAGATGACTCGGAGCTGGACTGGTGTTGCCCATTTCTGTGTGGGGGCACTGTCGAAATTGACGGGAGCGAGTATCCTGTCACTGTCTTGCGAGACACTGGCGCACAACAGTCCGTGTGCCGAAATGTCACCGGGACTAAGGTGAATTCTTCAAAGGCAGTGTTGTGTAGGGGCCTCAACGCTGTCGAGAAGTTTGTGACGGCTGAGGTGAAGCTGTCGTGTCCACTGAATACCACTTCGGCTCAAGTGGCAGTGGCAGAACAACTGCCTGTGGCAGGTGTTGATTTCCTGCTAGGGAATGACCTAGCAGGAGGGAGAGTTTGGGTGCCCACCCCTACGGGAGGTGAGGCTTCTGAGGTGTCGGGGCATAGTGTGTCCGACCCTGTTGCTGTTGTCACCCGGTCGCAGACCGAGAGGGTGATGCAGGCTGTTGCTCCTGGGGCCGACTGCGACAGAGCAGGGCTACCAGAAGAGGAGAACAGTGGTGAGAAAGAAGCTGCCGCTCCTGGGGCCGACTGCAAAGAGGCAGGGTCACCGGTGTTGGAGGGCAGTGAGGAGGAGGTTGTTGGGGTTGTCACCCGGTCTCAGGCTAGACGGGTGGAACCGGCTGCTACTCTAGGGGCTGACTGCGACATAGCAGGATCACCGTCAAACGAGAGCAGTGTTTGTCAACTGGATGAGCCAGAGCCGGGCTCTCCAGTGAGTCAAGGTGTGGGAGCTGACTGCCGCAGTGCAGAGCCACCCATAGAAGCACCTGACTCGGTAGAGGTTGTCGCCGAAGGTGAGGAAGGAGTGTTGAGGACAGAGGAGTCTTGTGTTGGCATTCCTCACTCTGCGGGGCACCTCGGAGGAAGCACCCACGCGGTGGTGTTTCCTGGTTGTGAGGCTGTGGGTCTCGGTACTCAGTCCGGGCCCCAGCCTGGTGTGTCAGACAATTTGTTGGGGGTCACCTCCGAGGGAGGGGAGACTTCCAACTCTGCGGGGGAGTTGGAGACTCCCACCCCTGCGGAGTGTACCGGAGACAGGGAACAGGCTGTTCCCTTGTCTGGTGACTGTTTGGCGGGTGAGGCCCACCTGGAGGGTCCACCCATTTTGGCCGATGAGGAAGTGGTGGATGAGTCCACACCACGCCTCAGGCCCCGGGACAGAACCAGGGAAGTGTCGGTACCGCCCCTTCCGACAGATCCTGTGGTCCCGTCCAACCTTACTTGTATTGAGCCGGCGTTGCTCATCAAGGGACAGAAAGGGGACCCAGAATTGGCCTCTTATTTTGCTAAGGTGGGAAAGGAGATAAGGGGAATAGAGGAGTTCCTGCTGCAGAAGGGGGTGTTACACCGCAGGTCGAGGGAGAGTGATGGGAGTAACGTTCTACAGATGGTAGTGCCTCAGGATTTGTGGGAAGCCCTGGTGCTGTTAGCACACGAGGGACCTATGGCTGGACACCTCGGGGTTCACAAAACTCTCGCCCGACTGCGGGGCAATTTTTGGTGGCCTGGTATGGCCAGAGAGATTACAGAGTTGCTAAGGAGTTGTCACACCTGTCAGATGGTGGGCAAACCCAACCAAAATCCCCCTGTTGCACCCTTGCATCCTATTCCCGCTGTGGATCCTCCTTTTACCCGGGTCCTGATCGACATGGTGGGGCCCCTCCCTACTTCCAAGGCCGGTCATAAGTATTTGTTGACCATTATGGATGTAACGACCCGGTACCCAGAACCTATACCGGTGAGGAGTACCCACGCACGAGTTGTGCTTAAGGCTCTCCTCAACTTCTTTACCCATTTTGGTCTACCTCCCGAGATTCAGTCTGATCGAGGGACCAACTTCACCTCAAAGTTGTTCGCAAAGACTATGACCGAGTGGGGGATTAAGCACATTCTATCTAGTGCTTATCATCCCCAGTCGCAGGGAGCATTAGAGCGGCACCATCAGACGCTCAAAACTATGCTCCGGGCGTTCTGCTTGGAACGAGAGAAGGACTGGAACGAGGCGGTGCCCTATGTTTTGTTTGCTGTGAGGGAAGCTCCTACTGAGTCCTTAGGGTTTTCCCCCAATCAGTTGGTGTTTGGACATCGGGTGCGCGGTCCGTTGGATTTAGTGCGGGAAGCCTGGTGTGCTCCCCACTCGGACCGCTCCGAATCGCTCTTGAAGAGCGTGTTAAGGACTCGGGAAAGATTGGTGAACGCGCTGGAGGTGGCTCAACACCATCTCGGAGCTGCCCAGAAGAAGATGAAGGGATACTACGACCAGAAGGCCAAGTATCGCACTTTTGCACCAGGGGAGGAGGTGTTGGTGTTGCTTCCTCTACAAGGGCAGCCGCTTGCGGCCCGTTACTGTGGCCCTTATGTGGTTGAGAAGAAGGTGGGGGATTTAGATTACCTAGTGGCCACTCCTGATCGGCGTAAGAGGGCTCAGCTTTGCCATGTCAATATGCTGAAGCCCTACTTCCGTAGAAAGAACCCAGAGGGTTGTTTTAGTTCTGCCAAGAAGGAGGCATCTTTAGTTTTATTTTTCTGCCGTGCAGAGGAGGCCACCGAGGTAATGGGTTCAGAACCTGTAATCCCCGCGGAGCATTGGGAGCAGAACAGTGCGCTGCTCCTTGAAGAAAAGTTGCAACACCTGGGAGAGGTGCAGAAGCAGGAGATGCTTCGGCGGTTGGGAAGGTACCCTTCTGTCTTTGACAATGTCCCAGGCAGAACAAGCCTGATTCAACATGACATTGATGTGG
>JAXIVD010006141.1:17500-25354 GCA_036785275.1 Cancer borealis
TCGTCCAACTGAATAGCAAAACATTTAGCTTCTTTAATGCTAGCTATCACTTGTGACTCAATGTCTTGAGACATATCAGATATACGTCGACAAATGGTGTTATCTGACATGGGAATTTTCAAAACCTTTTTTTCATATTTTTCGCCAAACATAATATTTACAATTTTACAGCATGCTGGTAATATTACTGATTCTGCAATTGTATGTGATTTCATCTTTTTGGCAACGATTTCTGCAACAGCATAGCTTGCTTCTTGAGCTTTGTCAGAAATGGTTGTGATTTTGGCGAATTGTTGAGACTGGCGTGTTTGATCAGCTATAAGTCTTTTGAAATATTCAGTAGGTTTTTCGCATAAATGTGAGTGCTTTGTGTGAAGGTGTCTTTTCAACTTACTTGGATCCATAGCTTGGTATGCCAGCTTTTCGCCACAGACAACACACTTAGGTCGTGGTTCTTCTTCTGCAGATGAAATGAATCCGAAGGACAAATAGTCTTCTTTATACTGGCGCACAACCGATTTAGAAGTAAGACTGCCAGTTCTCTGTGTCTTACTACTAGAACTAGTACTAGCCACACTTCCTTCATCGTCATCAGTTTCTAACTTGTGTTTCTTGATAACAAATCTATCCATGTCCAATAAGCTCTGGAAAAAAGAAGGGTATTGTTAAATAAAAATACAGGCGGACATTTTTTGGCATTAAAAAGTACATTTTTGAAATTCTTAGTTTGGCAGTAAATCTGAACACATTTGGCATCAGTACATTCACGAGACTTGGCAACCCTAGGCAGCGAGGATCAAATGTGCTCAGAAATAGCAAAGTAACTGTTGGGTCGAAATGAACATTGTATGTACCACACAGATGAAGCATTAGTAAGGTGGGCTCACACGAGTCAAATCAGAGCAACGGTTGGTTGGACTTTGTTGACATTCTTTCATTCAAAACGTATTTTTCGCGTCACATTTGTCTGGTGTCTGTTGGCTGTTTGGCAAACATAAACAAATATCAACTGATTAGCACTAGCGACTACGATGGCACCCACAACACTTCGTGAGATTTCAGATTTATCAGGTCTTTTGCCACTAATCAATGCATTAAGACATATAAGAAGAGTACAAGAGGTGAAGAAACGAGAATGGGCACGACCATGGTTGTGGAGAGAAGGGAAAAGCTTGTACAGCAACCTTGTTCGGGAATTGACCAACACAAACACCTTCCAACACGTTTTCCGTACGTCTCGACAACACACTTACCCCCCTATGTTGGTCTAAATTGCTCAAGAGGTTGCTGGAGAACAAAATCCGGCACTCTTTCGGAACCCGGGTCCCTCCTCTCTCAGCTGCTATCCGCAGGCCCGAGTTGCCAGTTATGCATTTTCTGCTGCGGTGTTACCATGCTGGGCGAGCGTGTCATCCTGGTAGCGCTCCCTTCGACATGTCAAACACTCACACTAACTCCCTACCACACTTATGCCAAGTACATATTTCAAAATTTTTTTTTCGTTTGCACTGAGTAAGGCAGTAGGAACAGGAAATAAGGTAATAAAAAAAGAGACCTGCGTGAAGACCGGCATGGTAACACTGTAGCAGAAAATGCATAATGACAACTCTGGCCCGCGGATAGCAGGTGACACAGGAGGGACCCGGATTCCGAAAGAGCGCCCAAAATCCACCAAACTGTTGCTCTGATTTGACTCGTGTGAGCCCACCTTTATATCTCTGGCTTACATCTCTGAGCACGTCAGGCAGCCTGCAAAAAAGTGGTATAGCAATACCCTCAAGCCATCCTCGCGCATGCGCATTACTGCAGGGTAGTGGAGATTGGCGGTTCTACACGACTGAATCCAGAAGAGACTGCCAATTGGGCCTTTAATGAACAATACATTTATTTATTGTAGTGTTGAAAAATAAGAGTTTAAGACATAATTTCAAAATGTGTCTAATACAATTTCTGGAAAAAAAATACTGGAAACCCTGTCCCACAACCCTTCCTTGAAGGAGGATCAACCCTACTAAGACACCCGCGGCACACCCACGGATACTTCACGGCACACTAGTGTACCGCGGCACACCGGTTGAAAATCACTGCTGTACGTAGTAGGTAGCAAGTGGCGAGAGCACGAGCGTGACCAACCCTTCACAGTGAGAGCTAACTGTGGATTGAGTGGCATGGGCGTCGGCGCGTTCATGTTCAAACAAAGTGGAAAGTTCGGTCGGCTCACCCCACGCCTTGGATATAACGAACTTTGGTTCGTTATATCCGACTTGGTTCGGCTAGGAAATGACGTTCGTTATCTCATCCTTATTCTGTCTATCCACCTAATGCAAGAGTTAACCAGTATCTTCACTCTTTCATCCCTTACACTGTAAACTTTGGAACTCTCTTCCTTTGTCTGTTTTTCCACCTGCCTGTGACTTAAACTCTTTCAAAAGAGGAGTGTCAAGACACCTCTCACACTAAATTGAACTTCTCCCCATGTCTATATTTTTCCTACTGTCCTCTTTACAGGGTCTGGCGACAAGCGGTCTTTTTTTTATACTTAATTTATTTTTCCCTTAGCCAGTACCCTTTTAATGTAAAAAAAAAAAAAAAAGATCCTGTGGCCCGTGGCATTTTGCCACTAAGGCCACCTATTGTTACGCCTCTGCTTCTCTCCCGGGCTGCATCTCTGTGCCAGTTTGAGGTCATCAGCATAAGCGCTCACACTGGGGATCAAGTTCAGGAGATCATTTATGTATATGTTCCAGAGAAGGGGGCCAAGATAGCTTCCCTAAGGGACACCTGCTCTTATTGGCTGCTTCTCTGACTCCTGCCCGTCGACGACCACTTTGAGCTGCCTCTCCCTAGTCACCATACGAAGCGATCTAAGATGGAACAGGTCACAAGAAAAGAATGCCCCAGTCCATCCAGCAGTGAATGGGTATCAAATGTCAGCCAGGGGTTGTGACCTGCCGTCTGGGGTAGTGATCTGGCACCTGCCTCGGCAAGGTGTGAAAGGGTGCCGTTATAAAGTCTATACCTGCAATCCCCAACAGTGTGTGAAATGCAAGTCCAAATCCAAGCATCTACGACCACTGGCAACTCGCAAGTTTCTAATCTCTATAAAATAAAAAGAATACGTTGCTAATCAAGTATACATGCTAGATTATTCCTGACTTGACCGCGCTTTGGCTTCTGCCAGTGTGAAGGCAAGTCAGACATCCCATTTTTTTTTTTAACATTAAAAGGGCACTGGCCAAGGGAACGTTAGGGAAACGTTAGAAAAAATCCCGCTTGTCGCCAGACCCTGTAAAGAGGACAATAGGAGGAATAAAGCAATGGGTGGAGTTCATATAACATTAAAGGTGTCTTGACACTCCTCTTTTGAAAGAGTTAAGTCACAGGCTGGTGGAAAAACAGATAAAGGAAGAGTGTTCCAGAGTTTACTAGTGTAAGGGATGAAAGATATTGGTTAACTCTTGCATTAGGAAGATGGACAGAATGGGGATAAGAAGAGGTAGAAAGTCTTGTGCAGCGAGGCCCCGGGAGGGGTGGAGGCATGCAGTTAGCAAGTTCAGAAGAGCAGTCAGCATGAAAATAGCGGTAAAAGATAGATTAAGATGCAACATTGCGTCGGTGACTTAAAGAATCAAGACAGTCAGTTAGAGGAGGAGGGTTGATGAGACGAAAAACTTTAGATTCCACCCTGTTTAATAAAGCTGTGTGAGTTGAGTCCCCCCAGATATGAGAGCCATACTTCATACATAGGCGGATAAGGCTTCTGTACAGAGCAGATAATTTTGTTTTTCCAGCAGTCCCTGCACACCCGCAGTGACATACTCCTTCAGAGTGCTCTGTATAGCCCAGCCAACCATCGTGTTGGCTAAAAATAAAAGAATTTGTTAATCCTGGATTTGATAGGACTAGTAATAAATTTTGCGAACTCGAGCCTGCCGAGTTCTCTCTCTCTCTCTCTCTCTCTCTCTCTCTCTCTCTCTCTCTCTCTCTCTCTCTCTCTCTCTCTCTCTCTCTCTCTCTCTCTCTCTCTCTCTCTCTCTCTCTCTCTCTCTCTCTCTCTCTCTCTCTCTCTCTCTCTCTTATATATATATATATATATATAATATATATATATATATATATATATATATATATATATATAACTTGTCTTGCCTTTCTTTTTGTGTTACATCATTCTGAAGCTGTCGGCGGGCATCTTCTGTGCGCAATAAGTGCGCATCACTATTTGAATTGTCAGTCAGCCTTGGGCATCTCCACTGTTCACATACGCTAGTTACCCGGATCCTCGCCGTTTTCATTTCACAGTTCCTTCTTTGGTCTGTGACATCATCACATGAAAGAGACCAACATAAATAAAGTGATTGACATAACTGGAAGGGAATTGCTGATGTTGTTGCTGGTACTGTGGGAGACGAGTGCACAGATGATTGACGTGGTGGTATGCTAGCCGTTTAAAAAAAGGTGATTAAATAATCCCGCAAAACTAGGTAACTATAGACAATATAGTTTTAGTAGGATTAACGGGAGAGCGCTACCCCTCTCACCAAGAAGCTACCATGAGCCAGGATCAAATTCACTACCACGAGCCGAGCACTGTACCACACCCAATCCCCTATGTGTTAATGAAGAAACCTTTGCCTTTTGCATTTCAAAATTTATTCTGCCGTAGGATAACATGGTGGGCGCATATTTCATAGCAATATGATTCAATTTGGCCGCTCCAGTATGCGTATGTGCACCATGTATACATGATGATATATAATGCATTTTGTTACATCAGATTAATGATTCCTAGTGTTCGTGTATTGAGTGTATGTATAACTATAAAACAAAGGTGGTTGTGCAGTACTCAGTATCCACCATACCACCTTTACTACTCTTTCCTCAGGCGTGTAGCCTTGTGTTATTTTGTTGTCTGATCTGGGCCTCAGGAGAAGTCTTTCTGTACCTCGCCGCATCTTTCGTCACAAAAGACTTCATCCGTTTACTGATCATATTCATCAATACAAATTGAGGAAAATTTAGTAGAAAAAAAGAAGATAAAAACTACTTACAAAGTGCTGCTCCAAAGAAAAGAAAAACACCGTGGGAGTAAAAAAAAAAAAGCTATTCATCAAAGCAAATCGCAAACAGGAAAAAAATAATAGAGGATCATCAAGAACTCTTTAAATTCAATATAATAATTTCTTTCTTGACTCATCAATTAAACTAAACGGAGAAGTATTAATTATTAAGGTCTGTCACTCCACGGGTTTTATGTCTGGTCCTCACGAAGAAGTAGGTCAGGAAAAGTGACGTTTACAACGTTCACGATTTCCTGCAACTTGTAATCTGGAAGATATTTTGTCCCACCGCCTTTTCCAGGAACGATGATTCTTCTGTATCCGTTTCCAATCGAGCTCTTGAGGTTTGAGGTGACCCGCTGACCCGCCTTAACGTCCATAACATTCATCTTCCGAGCTCTCCTGCGGAAGAGAACGTGACATTCATTAGCTTAATAGTAATCCTAATAAGCACATCCTACTATTTTTTAAGTGTGTGTGTGTGTGTGTGTGTGTGTGTGTGTGTGTGTGTGTGTGTGTGTGTGTGTGTGTTTGTGTGTGTGTGTGTGTGAGTGTGTGTGTGTTTGCAGACGACCAACTAATTTATTCCCCCATCTATTTATGCATTAATCTCTGCATCCGTTTATTCATCCATCAGTCCATCGAACTGTCCTCACGGGTCTGGGTGATGGGGGAAGCGGATGATGTTTTGCGGGTGCATCACCATATGTTCAAAGTAAAGTGTATCCACTGAGACCATCCTGGAGGAGGCGTCACTGTGAAAAGCCATCATCAACTCGAAGGCCAGACGACACATCTATGGAAAAGAGTAATCATGGGTAAGAAAAGGAGGAGGAAGAAATGACGTCTCACGATACGATGACAACTAACAATATACTTTAGTTTCAATATCTGATGCGTCAATTCATTACATTAGTTCATTATGTCTGTTCATTTCATGATAATGGTTTTTGATTCGTTTCAAATGATCTTTTTGATCAGCTTAGAAACGTTCACCTCCAATGGTAATGATTTTGCTTTATGTTTAATTCGACACATCTCAAAACGAACTATTTTTTTCATAAACGAAGTATGGGAAATTTTTTTGTAATTCTTCTCCAATTTTCACTTCCACTTCCCTATAAATCATATACTGCTTACATATTATCTATTTATGTTGATTGATTTGGTTTCCTAATTGAGTTTTCGAGTGTAATGACGGGACAGTCAATTCGCATATTTTTCTCCATAAGATCACAATATATATATATATATATATATATATATATATATATATATATATATATATATATATATATATATATATATATATATATATATATATATATATTGTTACGCAGTGACTTTAAATGTGGCGTGGGAAGTGAGAGGATTGTGGGAGGGCAGAGGAGCGGAGGCAGAAGAGAGGAGAATAGGGACGGGGTCGGGTGGAAAACCTCGCTGCTCGCTGATAAAGCCTGCCACAGCCCTGGGACCAGACTCGGACAGTGCCTTCTACATGCCATAACTGTGTTGCTCCTCCTCCCTATGTACACTGGATCCCTATTGCTGTAACTGTACTATGTAATATAGCAGTGCCTTTAAAGCATCTCTCAGTGTTTACCTGTGCCCTGCCTGATCGTGAGTGTCTGATACACAGCAAACGGACCCTGCAAGTACTGTGTCAGCAACGCCAGCCGCCTCTACGTATATCCTGACCAGCTGTCTGCCCAACACCAGTGCGTGGACAGTGCTGAGAGAGGCTGCGGCGTAACAATATATATATATATATATATATATATATATATATATATATATATATATATATATATATATGTATATAATATATATATATATATATATATATATATATATATATATATATATATATATATATATATATATACCTATATATATATATATATATATATATATATATATATATATATATATATATATATATATATATATATATATATATATATATATATATATAAACTATATATATATATATATATATATATATATATATATATATATATATATATATATATATATATATATATATATGTACACACACACACACACACACACACACACACACACGGTCCGCTAGCGTAGTGGTTAGCGCACTCGGCTCACAACTGAGGGGCCAGGGTTCGATCCCCTGGGCGGACGGAGAATATTTGGGCGAGTCTCCTTTCACGTGTAGCCTCTGTTCACCTAGCAGTGAGTAGGTACGGGATGTAAGTCGAGGGGTTGTGATCTCGTTGTCTCGGTGTATTGTGTGTGAGTGGTCTCGGTCCAACCCAAAAATTGATCACTATGAGCTCTGAGCTCTTTCCATAGGGGGACGGCTGGCTGTCTCGAGAGAGACTAGCAGCAGACTGTGACAGTGAATAACACACACACACACACACACACACACACACACACACTAATTAGCCTGTTCGCAGCTAGGGTCGTAGACACCTATCAGCGCTAGAATTTTTAATTTTCTCCGATTCTCCGGGGCAAAGGGGTGACTTAGTTAATTTAGAAGCCGATCTGCAGAAAAAATACGACATGAATTACTGCACATGTGTATTTAAAATTAAAAACATAACCTTAATGTTATTATTCCTACTTACTGCTGCATGATAAGGCTTTGTTAATTGTATTATAAGATAAAACTACAATTTGGTCATTATTATTTTTTCAGTAAGTATGAGCAGTAAAAATAAAAGGATGTTGATTTCGGCTTATACATTTTATCTGAGTGTGTTAAAAAATATTGGAAATCACTGTCACGTCTTATATACGAAAATGATCAGTG
>JAXIVD010006142.1:10000-25352 GCA_036785275.1 Cancer borealis
ACTACTACTACTACTACTACTACTACTACTACTACTACTACTATTACTACTACTGCTGCTACTGCTACTCCCACTACTCCTATTACTACTACTACTACTACTACTACTACTACTATTACTGCTACTCCTACTCCTACTACTACTATTACTACTATTCCTACTACTATTACTCTTACTATTACTATTACTACTACTACTACTACTACTACTACTACTACTACTACTACTACTACTACTACTACTACTACTATTACTATCACTATTACTATTACTATTACTATTATTATTACTACTACTACTACTACTACTACTACTACTACTACTACTACTACTACTATTACTACAACTACCATCACTATCATTACTAAGCCTCCTCCTCCTCCTCCTCCTCCTCCTCCTCCTCCTCCTTCTCCTCCTCCTCCTCCTCCTTCTCCTCCTCCTCCTCCTCCTCCTTCTCCTCCTCCTCCTCCTCCTCCTCCTCCTCCTCCTCCTCCTCCTCCTCCTCCTCCTTCTCCTCCTTCTCCTCCTTTGTGATCTGCCATATCCCCCCCTGTCATCCCAACTCCCACACCCCCTCAGCATCATCTTCGTCCTCGTCCTATTTTCCCATTGCGTCTCTTCGTTCGTTGTCTTCTCCTCTTCCTCCTCCTCTATACCAGCTGCTTTGTCTCCTCGTCCGCCTGATTGTCCAAACGTGGGGCTTAACGACCTTACAGTTACTGTATATAAGATTGAAAATCCTGTGAAGGTTACATAAGGATGTGGAAAAAGGGCATCAAGACTAAGAAGGTGACGTGATTATTTATTGTATATTTTAATTCTTATGTAATAGACGCATAAGGACTAAACTTACATATTTACACACTGACAGAGGATGGAGATAGGATATCATCACTACATATAGTAGTTAAGATGTTATGGACGCATAGAGACAACACTTGGTAATTTCAACACACACACAAGAGGCAAAAGACAACAGTGGTTGGAGTTAAACACATACACTTTTGCACCAACAGGTTGGACCCACACACAGGTTGGATCTACAGATTTACTACTGAATGAAACTACCTCAATATTCTGGGCCTATTTTGGGCACCTTAGGTTTTCACCGTGTCTTATTTAGGTATGGGAACTTGTTGATTGACTTTTTGGATTCATCTTAGAGCACAATGAACGAAAATAACGGTAGTTTCGATGTGACCAGTAATTATTACGATGTCCTGGGCGTGGCGGCCGACGCCACCCCAGAAGAAATACGGAAACAGTTCCGCCGTCTCGCCCTTGTCACACACCCGGACAAGAACCCCGATGACGTGAAGGCGGCCACTGTAAGGTTCCAGCTGCTCCAACGAGCTGTGGACACTCTGTCGGACCCCGAAAAGCGGGCGAGGTATGACGCCAAGCACGGGAGGCACCAACGCCAGTCCCGGCAGGCGCGGAAGGACAAGGCCAAGCCCTCCTCCTCCTCCTCCTCCTCCTCCTCCTCCTCCTCCTCCTCCTCCTCCTCCTCTTCTTCCTCCTCACATTCTTCTTCTTCCTCCTCTTCACACTCTTCTTCTTCTTCTTCTTCTTCTTCTTCTTCTTCTTCTAAATCTTCCCGCAGGTTTTTCTTCTCTTCCTCTCCAACCTATACTTTCTCTTACAAAACTACAGGAGCAGAGGAGGTCTCGGCCAAGGAGAGCAAAGCAAGAAAGCGAAGGCGACAGAGGCAGAAACAGCAGGAGCAGCGGAACTGAACGTGCCGCCAACACGGACCGGGAACTTGTCTGGGCTGTGACAAGCCGAGGTGAGGCGCCGAGCGGAAATTTCCTGTTACCGTCATCCGCGAGCGAATCTATCTATCTCTCTTTCTATACGCCACATAGAAAGAGAAATAAATAGATTAAAAAATTTAAAAGATCGATAATTACGACTTGCTGAGCTGGTAGGTAGGTAGTTAATTAGTTGTTAAGTAGGTAGGTAGGTAGGTAGTTAATTAGGTAGTTAGTTAGGTAGTTAGATAGCTAGGTAGTTAGGTAAATAAATAAAAAATAAAAAATAAATAAATATAAAAATAATAGGAAAAAAATAGGAAAAAATAAATAAATAAAAAAAAATAATAGAAAAAAAAAAATAAAAAATAAATTATAGGAAAAAAAATAGAAAAAATAAAATAAAAGGAACGTTATTAACTAAAGTTAAGGAAAGCAAGACAGACGGATCGCCCGTCAACTTTGTATTGTGTATTGCGCGGAGTGCGTGTATTCTGTGTGTGTGTGTGTGTGTTGGGGAAGCGATTGTGAGTGTGTGCGTGTGTGTAGGGGAATGAGTGTTTGTGTTGATGGTGGTGCCTGGGTGTATTTTGGGGTATTGATATTTGGGGGGTGTTTTGGGGTATTGATAAGTGGGGTGTGTTTTGGGGTATTGATAAGTGGGGTGTGTTTTGGGGTATTGATAAGTGGGGTGTGTTTTGGGGTATTGATAAGTGGGGGGTGTTTTGGGGTATTGATAAGTGGGGGGTGTTTTGGGGTATTGATAAGTGGGATGTGTTTTGGGGTATTGATAAGTGGGGTGTGTTTTGGGGGTATTGATAAGTGGGGTGTGTTTTGGGGTATTGATAAGTGGGGTGTGTTTTGGGGTATTGATAAGTGGGGTATGTTTTGGAGTATTGATAAGTGGGGTGTGTTTTGGGGTATTGATAAGTGGGGTGTGTTTTGGGGTATTGATAAGTGGGGTGTGTTTTGGGGTATTGATAAGTGGGGGGTGTTTTGGGGTATTGATAAATGCTGTGTTTTGGGTTATTAATAATTGGGGGGGGGGGTTTTGGGGTATTAATAAGGGTGTGTGTTTTGGGGTATTGATAAGTTTCAGTGTTTTTGGGGTATTAATAAGTGGGGTGTGTTTTGGTGTATTGATAAGGGTGTGTGTTTTGGGGCATTGATAAGTTTGTGTGTTTTTGGTTATTTATAATTGAGATGTGTGTTGGTCTGCGTGTGTGTATGTGTATGTGTGTGTTGGAAAGAATAAGTGTTGATGTGATGTGTTTTGAGGAGGATGAGTGTTAAGGGATTGAGTGTGGGAGTGTGCGTTAGGGGAAGTGACTGTTGATTTGTGTGTAGATAAAAGTGATTGTTGGTGTATATGTTCGGGGAATAAGTTTGGGTGTAGGTTTTGGGAGATGAGGGTGTTTGTGTGCGTTAGGGGAGTGAGTGTGGGTGTGTTGAGGGGGTGCGTGTTACTCTGTGTTCGGGGAGTGAGTATGGGTGTATGTGTTGGGGAAGTATGTGTGGATGTGTGTGTTGGGGGAGTATGTGTTGGGGAAGTATGTGTGGATGTGTGTGTTGGGGGAGTGAGTGTGGGTGTATGTGTTGGGGGAGTATGTGTGGATGTGTGTGTTGGGAGAGTGAGTGTGGGTGTGTATGTATCGGAGGAGTTTAAGCGGGTGTGTTGGGGAGTGAGTGTAAATGCGTGCGTTGGGAGAGTGAATGTGTGTGTGTGTTTTGGGGAAATGTGTGTGTGTGTTTTGGGGGAATGTGTGTGTGTGTGTGTTTTGGGGGAATGTGTGTGTGTGTTTTGGGGAAATGTGTGTGTGTGTTTTGGGGGAATGTGTGTGTGTGTGTGTTTTGGGGGAATGTGTGTGTGTGTTTTGGGGAAATGTGTGTGTGTGTGTGTGTGTGTGTGTGTGTGTATGTGTTTTTTTTTTGGGGGGGATGAATAAGGTTATAAGTGTTGGTAGAGGTGAGAGCAAGTTTGTTTGCTGAATGTGAGTGAGTGTATGGCTGCAGGACTGCAGGGCTACGAGGCTCGGGGGCTGCGGGGCTGCGGGGCTGCAGGGCTACGAGGTTGCGGGGCTGCGGAGCTGCAGGGCTGGGGGGCTGCGGGACTGCAGGGCTGCAGGGCTACGGAACTGCAGGGCTGCAGGGCTGCGGAACTGCAGGGCTGTAGGGCTGCGGAACTGCAGGGCTGCAGGGCTGCGGGGCTGTGGAACTGCAGGGCTGCGGGGCTGCAGGGCTACGAGGCTGCGGGGCTGCGGAACTGCAGGGCTGCAGGGCTGCGGAACTGCAGGGCTACGGAACTGCGGGGCTGCGGAATTGCAGGGCTGTGGGGCTGCGGGGCTGCGAAACTGCGGGGCTGCGGGGCTGCGGAACTGCGGGGCTGCGGAGCTGCAGGGCTGCAGAGCTGCGGAACTGCAGGGTTGCGGGGAAGCGGAACTGCAGGGTTGCAGTATTGCAGGGCTGCGGGTCCGCGGAACTGCAGGTCTGCGGGGCTGCGGAACTGCAGGGCTGCGAAACTGCAGGGCTGCGGTGCTGCGGAACTGCAGGGCTGCGGAGCTGCAGGGCTGCGGAACTGCAGGGCTGCGGGGCTTCGGAGCTGCAGGGCTACGAGGCTGCGGGACTGCGGGACTGCAGGCCTGCAGAGCTGCAGGGCTGCGTGGCTACGGAGCTGCAGAGCTGCAGGGCGGCGGAGCTGCAGAGCTGCAGGGCGGCGGAGCTGCAGGGCTGTGGAGCTGCAGGGCTGCGGGGATGCGGGGCTGTCAGGCTGCGGAGCTGCAGGGCTGCGGGGCTGCGGAGCTGCAGGGGTACGGGGCTGCGGAACTGCAGGGCTGTGGGGCTGCGGAGTTGCACGGCTACGAGGCTGCGGGGCTGCGGAGCTGCAGGGCTGTGGGGCTGTAGGGGTGCAGGGCTGTGGAACTGCAGGGCTGCGGAGCTGCAGGACTGTGGGACTGCGGGGCTGCGAAACTGCAGGGCTAAAAGGCTGCGGGGCTGCAGGGGTGCAGGGCTGTGGAACTGCAGGGCTGCGGAGCTGCAGGACTGCGGGGCTGCGGAGCTGCAGAGCTGCAGGGCTGTGGGGCGTCGGAGCTGCGGAGCTGCGGAGCTGCAGAGCTGCAGGGCTGCGGAGCTGCAGGGCTGCAGGACTGTGGAACTGCAGGACTGCGGGGCTGCGGAACTGCATGGCTGCGGAACTGCAGGGCTGCGGAGCTGCAAGGCTGCGGAGCTGCAAGGCTGCGGAGCTGCAGGGCTGCGGGGCTGCGGAGCTGCAGGGCTGCGGAGTTGCAGGGCTGCGGGGCTGCGGGGTTTCGTGGCTGCCGAATTGCAAGGCTGCAGGGCTGCGGAGCTGCAGGTCTGCAGGGCTGCAAGGCTGCGGGGCTGCAGGGCTGCGGAGCTGCAGGGCTGTGGGGCGTCGGAGCTGCAGGTCTGCGGAGCTGCAGAGCTGCAGGGCTGCGGAGCTGCAGAGCTGCAGGGCTGCGGAGCTGCAGGGCTGCAGGGCTGTGGAACTGCAGGGATGCGGAACTGCAGGGCTGCGGGGCTGCGGAACTGCAGGGCTTCGGAGCTGCGAGGCTGCGGAGCTTCACGGCTGCGGAGCTGCAGAGCTGCAGGGCTGCGGAGCTGCAGGGCTGCGGGGCTGCGAGGCTGCGGGGCTGCCGAATTGCAAGGCTGCAGGGCTGCGGAGCTGCAGGTCTGCAGGGCTGCAAGGCTGCGGGGCTGCAGGGCTGCGGAACTGCAGGGCTGCGGAGCTGCAGGGCTGCGGGGCTGCAGGGCTGCGGAACTGCGGGGCTGCGGAACTTTAGGGCTGCGGGGCTGCGGGGCTGCGGAACTACAGTACTGCGGGGCTGCGGAGCTACAGGGCTGCGGAGCTGCAGGGCTTCAGGGCTGTGGAACTGCAGGGCTGCAGGGCTGCGTAACTGCGGGGCTGCGGAGCTGCAGGGCTGTGGAGCTGCGAGGCTGCGGAGCTGCAGGGCTGCGGGGCTGCGGGGCTGCGGAACTGCAGGGCTTCGGGCTGCGGAACTGCAGGGCTATGAGGCTGCGGGGCTGCGGAGCTGCAGGGTTGCAGGGCTACGGGGCTGCGGAACTGCAGGGCTGCAGGGTTGCGGAGCTGCAGGGCTACGAGGCTGCGGGGCTGCGGAGCTGCAGGGCTGCAGGGTTGCAGGGCTACGAGGCTGCGGGGCTGCGGAGCTGCAGGTCTGCAGGGCTGTGGGGCTGCGGAGCTGCAGGGCTGCGGGGCTGCCCTGAGGGAGTGTGCAATGATTAAGGAAGAGAGGAGAAAAATGAAGGAATGCAAATAAGAACAGTGGAGGAAAGAATGAATGATGCAGTAGGAAGGGAAGGATAGAAGAAAGGGAGGAATGGGGGAACAAAGGAAAGGAGGAAGGAAGAAAGAAAGAGAATAATCCAAAAACCCATTTTTAATGAGAGAGAGAGAGAGAGAGAGAGAGAGAGAGAGAGAGAGAGAGAGAGAGAGAGAGAGAGAGAGAAAGAGAGAGAGAGAGAGAGAGAGAGAGAGAGAGAGAGAGAGAGACAGAGAGAGAGAGAGAGAGAGAGAGACGAAACAGAAACTGAATGACGTAAAATATTGTGGTATTAGGATTCTCTCTCTCGCTCTCTCTCTCTCTCTCTCTCTCTCTCTCTCTCTCTCTCTCTCTCTCTCTCTCTCTCTCTCTCTCTCTCTCGGTATGTAGATAGTTTTTTGTTTATTTTTTATTTCTAATGTTTAAAGTTCAATATTTTGTATTGGTGTGGTCAACGCTGTTAAGGTTTCCACATGCACAGGTTTTAGGGAGTCCCTCCACTGGCCAGCCATACCTCAAAGCAAGGGCATCAATAAATTCTTGTTTGTTGAGGCTGAAACTCTTTGCTCCTATGGGCAGTGATGTTAGCCAGTTAGAGGCTCCTGTTTCCTGTGCAGTGAGAAATTTTCTCACTGCATCCACAGGCAAGACGCTTTTTAGGTGTTAAAAGCTGTCCTTTTGTTCTTGTTGCCTGTCTTTAGATATTTGTTTTTTTGCTTAGTGATCACACTCTCGTCTATTTCACCATGAGCGTCCTGAGCTATTATCATCTCTGTGAGGGACCTGGTGAGTTTGATGGACCCAAGTGTCCCTGTCCATCCTTAGTCACAGTCACACCGCTACCGTGAAAGATTTCAATCCCCACGGTCATATAGTTCGGGTTTGACTATCAGAATAGATTTGGCGGCATTGGGCAAGTAGCCCATCTTAGGGCCGTTGTCATTCACCAGGCGCCACCACTCTTTTAAGTCTGTGAGTTTTCCTGCCCATGATAAGTCATCAGCATATGCCACTTGCTTCACAGACGTGTTTTCATATTTAATTTCATCTTGGAGGACTGATAACCCAAGGGCGCACATTGCCATGGCCACTGGGTCCCCTTGGGTTGTGCCTTCCCTAGATTGAATCACCTTAACCCTAACACTTCCACTATCACTACTTATGTACATATTTGATGGTTCACTATACGTATTATTTACATAGGTTGCCAATGAGGGACACTTAACACTGATGTTATGAAGCATTGTTTGTCTATTTATGGTGTTAAACGCATTTTTGGCGTCTACTAAAAAAATCGCTTCATAGTCGTCTCGGTCGAAATTCTCCCTCATGGCGTGTATGGCCGCTTCTCTCCCTGCTAGTTGTCCTGCAGACAGCTGCAGGTTCCCCACTGCCCTCCGTACGTCTTCCTTGACTACCGCCATGATGCATTTTCCGATGATACGTCTTGGGACCTCACCGATGCCGATGGGTCTGCATCCTGGCTTTTTGTCAAGAGGGATTAGACGGCAGGCAGTCAGGGCGTCAATGTGTCTGGAAGGTGTGGCGGCCATCTTCCTCGCTAGTGATGATAGGGCGTTGCAAAGGTCTCTAGCGGCGCTGCCACAGAAGGGGACACTCAACAGGCGACGCTAGCCCTTCGCATCCAGGCCTGAGGGACCCGCACTCCCATGGGTTTGGAGAGCCTTCCTCCACACCACTACTCCTACTACTACTACTACTGCTACTCCTACTACTCCTACTCCTATTACTACTACTACTACTACTACTACTACTACTACTACTACTACTACTGCTACTCCTACTACTACTATTCCCACTACTACTATTCCTACTACTATTCCCACTACTACTATTCCTACTACTATTACTCTTACTATTACTATTATTACTACTACTACTACTACTATTACTATCACTATTACTATTACTATTATTACTACTACTACTACTACTACTACTACTACTACTACTATTACTACTACTACTAATACTAATACTAATACTACTACTACCACTATTACTACAACTACCATCACTATCATTACTAAGCCTCCTCCTCCTCCTCCTCCTCCTCCTCCTCCTCCTCCTCTTCCTCCTCCTCCTCCTCCTCCTCCTCCTCCTCCTCCTCCTCCTCCTCCTCCTCCTCTTCCTCCTCCTCCTCCTCCTCCTCCTCCTCTTCCTCTTCCTCTTCCTCTTCTTCCTCCTCCTCCTCCTCCTCCTCCTCCTCCTCCTCCTCCTCCTCCTCCTCCTCCTCCTCCTCCTCCTCCTCCTCCTCCTCCTCTGATCTGCCATATCCTCCCTGTCGTCCCCACACCCCCTCATCATCATCCTCGTCCTCGTCCTCGTCCTATTTTCCCATTGCGTCTCTCCGTTCGTTGTCTTCTTCTCCTCCTCTTCCTCCTCCTCCTCTTCCTCTTCCTCTATACCAGCTGCTTTGTCTCCTCGTCCGCCTGATTGTCCAAACGTGAGGTTTAACGACCTTACAGTTACTGTATATAAGATTGAAAATCCTGTGAAGGTTACATAAGGATGTGGAAAAAGACCAAGAAGGTGACGTGATTATTTACTGTATATTTTAATTCTTATGTAATAGACGCATAAGGACTAAACTTACATATTTACAAACAAACAGAGGAGGATGGAGATAGGATATCATCACTACATATTGTAGTTAAGATGTTATGGACGCATAGAGACAACACTTGGTAATTTCAACACACACACAAGAGGCAAAAGACAACAGTGGTTGGAGTTAAACACATACACTTTTGCACCAACAGGTTGGACCCACACACAGGTTGGATCTACAGATTTACTACTGAATGAAACTACCTCAATATTCTGGGCCTATTTTGGGCACCTTAGGTTTTCACCGTGTCTTATTTAGGTATGGGAACTTGTTGATTGACTTTTTGGATTCATCTTAGAGCACAATGAATGAAAATAACGGTAATTTCGATGTCACCAACAACTATTACGTTGTCCTGGGCGTGGCGGCCGACGCCACCCCAGAAGAAATACGGAAACAGTTCCGCCGTCTCGCCCTTGTCACACACCCGGACAAGAACCCCGATGACGTGAAGGCGGCCACTGTAAGGTTCCAGCTGCTCCAACGAGCTGTGGACACTCTGTCGGACCCCGAAAAGCGGGCGAGGTATGACGCCAAGCACGGGAGGCACCAACGCCAGTCCCGGCAGGCGCGGAAGGACAAGGCCAAGCCCTCCTCCTCCTCCTCCTCCTCCTCCTCCTCCTCCTCCTCCTCCTCCTCCTCCTCTTCCTCTTCTTCCTCCTCACACTCTTCTTCTTCCTCCTCTTCACACTCTTCTTCTTCTTCTTCTTCTTCTTCTTCTTCTTCTTCTAAATCTTCCCGCAGGTTTTCCTTCTCTTCCTCTCCAACCTATACTTTCTCTTACAAAACTACAGGAGCAGAGGAGGTCTCGGCCAAGGAGAGCAAAGCAAGAAAGCGAAGGCGACAGAGGCAGAAACAGCAGGAGCAGCGGAACTGAACGTGCCGCCAACACGGACCGGGAACTTGTCTGGGCTGTGACAAGCCGAGGTGAGGCGCCGAGCGGAAATTTCCTGTTACCGTCATCCGCGAGCGAATCTATCTATCTCTCTTTCTATACGCCACATAGAAAGAGAAATAAATAGATTAAAAAATTTAAAAGATCGATAATTACGACTTGCTGAGCTGGTAGGTAGGTAGTTAATTAGTTGTTAAGTAGGTAGGTAGGTAGTTAATTAGGTAGTTAGTTAGGTAGTTAGATAGCTAGGTGGTTAGATAAATAAATAAATAAATAAAAAATAAATAAATAAAAATAATAGGAAAAAAAATAATAGGAAAAAAAAAATAATAGGAGAAAAATAGGAAAAAATAAATAAATTAAAAAAAATAATAGAAAAAAAAAAGAAAAAAAAATTATAGGACAAAAAAAATGAAAAAAAAAATTAAAAGGAACGTTATTAACTAAAGTTAAGGAAAGCATGACAGACGGATCGCCCGTCAACCTTGTATTGTGTATTGCGCGGAGTGCGTGTATTGTGTGTGTGTGTGTGTGTGTTGGGGAAGCGATTGTGAGTGTGTGCATGTGTGTAGGGGAATGAGTGTTTGTGTTGATGGTGGTGCCTGGGTGTATTTTGGGGTATTGATATTTGGGGGGTGTTTTGGGGTATTAATAATTGGGGGGTGTTTTGGGGTATTGATAAGTGGGGTGTGTTTTTGGGTATTGATATTTGGGGTATGTTTTGGGGTATTGATAAGTTTGTGTGTTTTGGGTATTGATAAGTTTGTGTGTTTTGGGTATTGATAAGTTTGTGTGTTTTGGGTATTGATAAGTTTGTGTGTTTTGGGTATTGATAAGTTTGTGTGTTTTGGGTATTCATAAGTAGGATGTGTTTTGGGGTATTGATAAGTTTGTGTGTTTTGGGTATTGATAAGTTTGTGTGTTTTGGGTATTCATAAGTAGGATGTGTTTTGGGGTATTAATAAGGGTGTGTGTTTTGGGGTATTGATAACTTTGAATATTTTTGGAGTATTGATAATTGGGGTATGTTTTTGGGGTATTAATAAGGGTGTGTGTTTTGGGGTATTAATAAGTTTCTTTGTTTTGGGGTATTAATAAGTGGGGTGTGTTTTGGTGTATTGATAAGGGTGTGTGTTTTGGGGCATTGATAAGCTTGTGTGTTTTTGGGGTATTGATAAGTGGGATCTGTTTTTTGGATAATGATAAGTTTGTGTGTTTTTGGTTATTTATAATTGGGATGTGTGTTGGTCTGCGTATGTGTATGTGTATGTGTGTTTTGGAAAGAATAAGTATTGATGTGTGTGTTTTGAGAAGGATGAGAGTTAGGGGAATGAGTGAAGGAGTGTGCGTTATGGGGAGTGACTGTTGATTTGTGTGTAGGTAAAAGTGATTGTTGGTGTATATGTTCGGGGAATAAGTTTGGGTGTAGGTTTTGAGAGATGAGGGTGTTTGTGTGCGTTAGGGGAGTGAGTGTGGGTGTGTTGAGGGGGTGCGTGTTACTCTGTGTTCGGGGAGTGAGTATGGGTGTATGTGTTGGGGAAGTATGTGTGGATGTGTGTGTTGGGGGAGTATGTGTTGGGGAAGTATGTGTGGATGTGTGTGTTGGGGGAGTATGTGTTGGGGAAGTATGTGTGGATGTGTGTGTTGGGGGAGTATGTGTGGATGTGTGTGTTGGGGGAGTGAGTGTGGGTGTGTGTATCGGAGGAGTGTAAGCGGGTGTGTTGGGGAGTGAGTGTAAATGCGTGCGTTGGGAGAGTGAATGTGTGTGTGTTTTGGGGGAATGTGTGTGTGTGTGTTTTGGGGGAATGTGTGTGTGTGTTTTGGGGGAATGTGTGTGTGTGTGTGTGTGTGTGTATTTTTTTTGGGGGGATGAATAAGGTTATAAGTGTTGGTAGAGGTGAGAGCAAGTTTGTTTGCTGAATGTGAGTGAGTGTATGGCTGCGGAGCTGCAGGGCTACGAGGCTCGGGGGCTGCGGGGCTGTGAAACTGCAGGGCTGCAGGGCTACGAGGCTGCGGGACTGCGGAACTGCAGGGCTGCGGGGCTGCTGAGCTGCAGGGCTGCGGAGCTGCAGGGCTGCGGAGCTGCAGGGCTGCAGGGCTGCGGAGCTGCAGGGCTGCAGGGCTGCGGAGCTGCAGGGCCGCAGGGCTGCGGAGCTGCAGGGCTGCAGGGCTGCGGAGCTGCAGGGTTGCAGGGCTGCGGAGCTGCAGGGCTGCAGGGCTGCGGAGCTGCAGGGCCGCAGGGCTGCGGAGCTGCAGGGCTACGAGGCTGCGGGGCTGTGAAACTGCAGGGCTGCAGGGCTACGAGGCTGCGGGACTGCGGAACTGCAGGGCTGCAGGGCTGCGGGGCTGCTGAGCTGCAGGGCTGCGGAGCTGCAGGGCTGCGGAGCTGCAGGGCTGCAGGGCTGCGGAGCTGCAGGGCTGCAGGGCTGCGGAGCTGCAGGGCTGCAGGGCTGCGGAGCTGCAGGGCCGCAGGGCTGCAGGGCTGCGGAGCTGCAGGGCTGCAGGGCTGCGGAGCTGCAGGGCTGCAGGGCTGCGGAGCTGCAGGGCCGCAGGGCTGCGGAGCTGCAGGGCTACGAGGCTGCGGGGCTGTGAAACTGCAGGGCTGCAGGGCTACGAGGCTGCGGGACTGCGGAACTGCAGGGCTGCAGGGCTGCGGGGCTGCTGAGCTGCAGGGCTGCGGAGCTGCAGGACTGCGGAGCTGCAGGGCTGCAGGGCTGCGGAGCTGCAGGGCTGCAGGGCTGCGGAGCTGCAGGGCCGCAGGGCTGCGGAGCTGCAGGGCTGCAGGGCTGCGGAGCTGCAGGGCTGCAGGGCTGCGGAGCTGCAGGGCTGCAGGGCTGCGGAGCTGCAGGGCCGCAGGGCTGCGGAGCTGCAGGGCTGCAGGGCTGCGGAGCTGCAGGGCTGCAGGGCTGCGGAGCTGCAGGGCTGCAGGGCTGCGGAGCTGCAGGGCTGCGGGGCTGCGGGGCTGCGAAGCTGCAGGGCTGCGGGGCTGTGGAGCTGCAGGGATGCGGGGCTGCGGGACTGCGGAGCTGCAGGGCTGCGGGGCTGCGGAGCTGCAGGGCAGCGGGGCTGCGGAGCTGCAGGGCTGTGGGGCTGCGGAGCTGCGGAGCTGCAGGGCTGTGGGCTGCGGAACTGCGGGGCTGCGGGCTGTGGAGCTGTGGAGCTGCGGGGCTGCGGGCTGCGGAGCTGCAGGGCTTTGGAGCTGCAGGGCTGCGGGGCAGCGGAGCTGCAGGGCTGCGGAGCTGCAGGGCTGCAGGGCTGCGGAGCTGCAGGGCTGCAGGGCTGCGGATCTGCAGGGCTGCGGAGCTGCAAGGTTGTAGGGCTGCGGAGCTGCAGGGCTGCGGGGCTGCGGAGCTGCAGGGCTGCGAGGCTGCGGGGCTGCGGAGCTGCAGGGCTGCAGGGCTGCGGAGCTGCAGGGCTGCGGAGCTGCAGGGCTGCAGGGCTGCGGAGCTACAGGGCTGCAGGGCTGCGGAGCTGCAGGGCTGTGGAGCTGCAGGGCTGCGGGGCTGCAGGGCTGCGGGGCTGCGGAGCTGCGGGGCTGCAGGGCTGCGGGGCTGCGGAGCTGCAGGGCTGCGGAGCTGCAGGGCTGCCGGGCTGCGGAGCTGCAGGGCTGCGGGGCTGCGGAGCTGCAGGGCTGCGGAGCTGCAGGGCTTGGGGGCTGCAGAGCTGCAGGGCTGCGGGGCTGCGGAGCTGCAGGGCTGCGGGGCTGCGGAGCTGCAGGGCTGCGGGGCTGAGGAGCTGCAGGGCTGCGGGGCTGCGGAGCTGCAGGGCTGCGGAGCTGCGGGGCTGCGGAGCTGCAGGGCTGCAGGGCTGCGGAGCTGCAGGGCTGCGGGGCTGCGGAGTTGCAGGGCTGCGGGGCTGTGGGGCTGCGGAGCTGCGGGGCTGCGGGGCTGCGGAGCTTCAGAGCTGCGGAGCTGCAGGGCTGCGGAGCTGCAGAGCTGCAGAGCTGCGGGGCTGCGGAGCTGCAGGGCTGCGGGGCTGCGGGGCTGCAGAGCTGCAGAGCTGCAGGGCTGCGGGGCTGCGGAGCTACAGAGCTGCGGGGCTGCGGAGCTGCAGAGCTGCCGAGCATTTTTCTAGCGAGAAGAATTTGGATGTGTGTGTGTGTGTGTGTGATGATTTTTTAGTGCACATGTGTATCTATCTTGCATGAATGATATAGTGAGGAAGGGAAGGAAGGAAGGAAGGAAAGAGAGAAGGAAAAAGAAATAGAATGGAAGGAAGAAAAAATTAGAGGGAGTGTGCAATGATTAAGGAAGAGAGGAAGAGAGAAGAAAAATGAAGGAATGCAAATAAGAACAGTGGAAGAAAGAATGAATGATGCAGTAGGAAGGGAAGGATAGAAGAAAGGGAGGAATGGGGGAACAAAGGAAGGGAGGAAGGAAGAAAGAAAGAGAATAATCCAAAAACCGATTTACAATGAGAGAGAGAGAGAGAGAGAGAGAGAGAGAGAGAGAGAGAGAGAGAGAGAGAGAGAGAGAGAGAGAGAGAGAGAGAGACAGAGAATAAACTGAATGACGTAAAATATTGTGGTATTAGGATTCTCTCTCTCTCTCTCTCTCTCTCTCTCTCTCTCTCTCTCTCTCTCTCTCTCTCTCTCTCTCTCTCTCTCTCTCTCCCTCTCGGTATGTAGATAGTTTTTTGTTTATTTTTTATTTCTCATTTCAATATTTTCAAGCTGGTGGCTCTTTGACGGTGCGCGTGTGTGTGTGTGTGTGTGTGTGTGTGTGTGTGTGTGTGTGTGTGTGTAAAGAAAACAAACAAACAAGTACTGAAACCACGGGTCAAACCTAACATTCCCAGGTCACCACCAGAGGTCATCACACGTGACCTCACACACACACCCGTCTGTTTATTAATTTATTTTTATTTTTCATTAATTCATTCTACGTTTCATTTATTTATTCATTTTTGTATATATTTATTTATTTAATAATTTTCTTCATTAATTCTTTCTATCTTTCATTCATTTATTTATTCACTTTAGTATTTATTTATTTATTTATTTGTTGTTTTATTTTTTAATATTGCAATGTTTAATTTTTCTTGTGTTTAGACCTTGATTTTTTTTTTATTATTGATGTATTTTCTCTTTTTTTTTCTATATATGTTTCTATCTTTTATTTCTTTCTTCCATTTTTTCTTCTCCATCCCTCCTTATCTTCCTCCTTTCCTCCTCCTTATCTTCCTCCTCTGTACGCTCTCTCTAATTAGCTGAATTTACCCTTTTTCTTCTCTGTAATCTTTATTGTTCTCTCTTTATCTCCTTCTTCCAGTTTTTTTCTCTTTCTCTTCGTTTTCTTTCTGTTCGTTTATTATCTTTTCGTTTCCTTTTGTTTGTTTTTCTAAGCATTTTTTATTTTATTTTTTTTTTTTTTTTGGTTTTCCCTTTTGTTGTTATTGTATTGTTTTGTTTCATCCTCTGCTTCTTCTTCTTTCCTTCCTCCTCCTCCTCCTCCTCCTCCTCCTCCTCCTCCTCCTCCTCCTCCTCCTCCTCCTCCTCCTCCTCCTCCTCCTCCTTCTTCCTCCTGTTCCTCCTCGTCTTGCTACTGCTGCATTCACTTGTCAGTTATCGTCCTCATCCTCGTCCTCGTCCATCTTCTTCTTCTTCTTCTTCTTCTTCTTCTTCTTCTTCTTCTTCTTCTTCTTCTTCTCTTCTTCCTTCTCGTCACACTAATAAAACATGCACGAGACCGAGGCATCGCGAGACATGTCTGTGTGTGTGTGTGTGTGTGTGTGTGTGTGTGTGTGTGTGTGTGTGTGTGTGTGTGTGTGTGTGTTGTAG
>JAXIVD010006143.1:0-7500 GCA_036785275.1 Cancer borealis
ACTATTTACTTAAGTTGGTATCGAATGTCAGCTTATCTAATTTTAAACCATCATTGAATTTCCTGTCCAGCAACTTCGACTCAGCTCAACGTATACTGCCTTTCACTCCGGCCTGGCAGTGTCCAGCCGCGCCTCCTGGCACTCCGCTTCTCTCACCCCACGAGGAAGACATGTATACTTCTCATCTGTGTCTTGGTTTATATACGGTATAGTTTTCATAGGCAGCGACATTGTAGTAAAAAAAAACCGACCTGAGTTACGTTGCAAGAAAGAGTTTTACCATCAATGCATTAATTACTTTCGCTTATTCAGGAATCCATATATAAGCACACCAATGGTACTTTACTATTTATCCCACGCATTGTACTTACTTACTTACTTACAGGAGATATTTTGCGTGTCGTGTTATCGTCTGTCATAGCAACAGGATCTTAAAATACACCAGTTTTAATATTATCTTTTCTTAAATGAGGTTTTCTTCCTTTTCTTTGATGTTCGTGTGTATTTATGTTACTAAGTAAGTTTGTGTGTGTGTGTGTGTGTGTGTGTGTGTGTGTGTGTGTGTGTGTGTGTGTGTGTGTGTGTGTGTGTGTGTGTGTGTGTGTGTGTGTGTGTGTGTGTACATAAAGAGGATGGCGGAGCAGAAGAGGGCGGTGTCGGGTGTCGGGTGCGGGTGTCGGGTTTGGGTGTCGGGTGTCGGGTGCGGCACTGCTGTCGCGGGCTTAAAGTTGACAATATGGTGGTGATGGAGGAGCGGCGTCGGGCGGGACTGCAGAGGTCACCCAGCCCCAGCGAGGAGAGAAAGGGGATGAGAAAGGGGATGAGAAAGGGGATGAGAAAGGGATGAGAAAGGGGATGAGAAAGGGGATGAGAAAGGGATGAGAAAGGGGGAAGAAAGGAGAGGAATAGAATGGGGAAAACAAGAAAGAAAGAGTTTGTAAAAATATATAGATTAGAAGAAAAATAAAAGATTCTGATCCCTGAATTAAGAATGTAACAAAACGTAGATACATTATCGTTAAAAAATTTCCTTACGAGTCCTTTCAACACACACACGCATATACACACACGCACACACGCCCCACACACACCCACGCACACGCACACACACACACACACACACACACACACACACACACACACATACACGCACACACACACACACACACACACACACACAACACACACACACACACACACACACACACACACACACACACACACACACACAAAGCTTCTCGTGTGCGTGCGTGCGTGCGTGCGTGCGTGCGTGCGTGCGTGCGTGCGTGCGTGCGTGCGTGCGTGCGTGTGTGTGTGTGTGTGTGTGTGTGTGTGTGTGTGTGTGTGTTCTCTCCTCTCTCTCTCTCTCTCTCTCTCTCTATATATATATATATATATATATATATATATATATATATATATATATATATATATATATATATATATAAGATAAAATAAGATTTGGGATACGCCAAATTAGAATATGAAATAGTGCAAGGCCACTATTTTCAAAGTAACAGGATGTTTCTGCACAAACACTGGTTAAAGGAATTCTAGAACTAAATAATAAAAAGTCAAGTGGGCTTTGAGTGTGCACAACTTGGATGAAAAAGTATATAAAGACAGCAGCGAAATGTGACCGAAATAAAGTGAAGTGAGTTTTTACGTTTACAATTCTGATGACAAGAATCACGAAATGGAAGAGTCTTTGGAAGAGTCGTTTCAATGCAAGACAATGGAGGGTTAAGGCAGACTTAAATGTGTGGTTTTGTATGATGAGCGAAGACGAAGCTAATGTTGTTATTCATGTTTTGGCATCGAGGGAGGATGTGCCAACAGAGTTATGTTGCCACATATAAAAAAGTAAAACAGGCATTGAACCAAAAGCCGAAAACCACCTCTAAAATGTTGTAATCTTCTTCTGGTGCTGGTACGTACGTAGTGCATGGCGAGGCGTGGTGGGGTGGGGTAGGACGAGGTGGAGCGGGGCGTGGCGGGGCGGGGCGGGGCGTGGCGGGACGGGGCGGGGCAGTGGGGCAGGTGGGACAAGGCAGGGCAGGCAGGGCAGGATAGGGCGGGATAGAGCGGGATAGGGCGGGGCGGGGCGGGAAGGAGCTGAGTCAAACGGTGCGTGTGGCTGGCTATGAGATTACATTTCAGTTTAGTCGCTTCGGTAATTATGTAAGAAACATACACATGTTCCTTGCTGCGTCAGACTTCACGTGATGCTTTAAAACACCAACCACAACACGTAACCACAGCCCCATGACACGCCTTGGTTAGCCTGACCCAAGGGAGAGAGAGGGCCATGAGGCGGGACAAGCAGGGTGGCGACGCATTGCTGTTCTAACGTGTAAACTGGAGTGTGTGTATTGGCGCCGCAACGTTGCCTCAAAACCCCGCTGATCACTCGGCGGCGAGCTAACTATAAATACCTCATACTAATTAACCCGCAAGCACGTGACCAAAGCGATGGTAACGTGAGGAGGCAGCATACAGGGCACTCACTTCCCGGCGCCGCGCCAGGCCAGCACACCACGCCTATTCACGTCTTCAGCCCCGCCTGCTTGGAAGGGTAGGCAGTGAGGGAGCGGTGAGGGAAACAGCAACATGAGAACGAAAGAGGGAAGACTGGGAGAAGCGCACGGGTGACTGCGAAATGAGTGCACCGTGGGAGGGAAGGAGAGAGGAACATATACTGTATAGAGGTGAAGGACGGGGTGAGAGAGGCGGAGGAGGCGGGGTGAGGGTGACGCTGTTCAGACTGGATTACACAGAATTACAATGAAATGGAGACGAGACATCAAAGGAAAGCGAGGAGTGGAGGCGCAGGGACTGAGGCGACGGCTGGTCTTCCCATTTCATCTCACTGGCGCGGCTCATGAAGCACAAGACGAGACCTTATAACAGTGTGACTCGTAGAGAAAGGCAATGAAAAAAAAAATAACATGAATACATAACACACTGTAGTAAATATTTAAAACGTATGAAGCCCACTAAGTATACTGTTACTGTATTGTCACTCACTAGATCTGTCAATCGTTTCCTTCTAATTAAATACAGAGGCTCACGTTTCCTTGGAGATTTGTCCTGACACAAACATCAGTCGTGCCTCATCTGAGCAAGGCTATGAGGCTTCCGACAAGGCAATAATGGCGTCGTGAGGCAATAGTGTGCAAACCAAGACTTTGTTGAATAGTGGTTGGTGTGTGTTGTTTAGGGAAGAGCTGTGTGTGTGGCTGGTGTGGTGGGTTGGTGTTGACGTTGGTGCCACACATCGTCATTTAGCATCACACCCACGGCAGCCGCCGTCACACATGGTTGAGTGGTTTGAAGCCTCCCCTGGGCACATGTTCATAGTCGCAGCTCTCGTTGGGTGGCCTGGCACGAGGAGCGCGGCGGGCGGCACGAGGACACTGCAGGGATGCTAAAGAGGATGGGAATGTGAAGATGGGAAAACACTCTATCTGCGTCATCCAATTCGGTGTGTGTGTGTGTGTGTGTGTGTGTGTGTGTGTGTGTGTGTGTGTGTGTGTGTGTGTGTGTGTGTGTGTGTGTGTGTGTGTGTGTGTGTGTGTGTGTGTGTGTGTGTGTGTGTGTGTGTGTGTGTGTGTGTGTGTGTGTGTGTGTGTGTGTGTGTGTGTGTGTGTGTGTGTGTGTGTGTGTGTGTGTGTGTGTGGTGTGTGTGTGTGTGTGTGTGTGTGTGTGTGTGTGTGTGTGTGGTGTGTGTGTGTGTGTGTGTGTGTGTGTGTGTGTGTGTGTGTGTGTGTGTGTGTGTGTGTGTGTGTGTGTGTGTTGTGTGTGTGTGTGTGTGTGTGTGTGTGTGTGTGTGTGTGTGTGTGTGTGTGTGTGTGTGTGTGTGTGTGTGTGTGTGTGTGTGTGTGTGTGTGTGTGTGTGTGTGTGTGTGTGTGTGTGTGTGTGTGTGGTGTGTGTGTGTGTGTGTGTGTGTGTGTGTGTGTGTGTGTGTGTGTGTGTGTGTGTGTGTGTGTGTGTGTGTGTGTGTGTGTGTGTGTGTGTGTGTGTGTGTGTGTGTGTGTGTGTGTGTGTGTGTGTGTGTGTGTGTGTGTGTGTGTGTGTGTGTGTGTGTGTGTGTGTGTGTGTGTGTGTGTGTGTGTGTGTGTGTGTGTGTGTGTGTGTGTGTGTATTTACCCAACGAATATCGAGTGCTTGGCTACAGATGAACAAATGTAAGATAACATATTATTTGCTCATGAGTCAATAAGCAAATATGTTTGCGATGTACTACATGGTGTTCAAAAGACAGCTCAATGACATCATAATTAAGAGGTTGCTGTAGAAGCAAGGTTCTGGACAGACTCTACAGCTGCAACATTCTACACTCAGGATTTCTATGTATTGCTTCACGTCTACACTGGTACGACCGAGACTCATCAATGTGGTCACCATTCACATCAACACACACATTCACGAGGCAACATGACACTTATGCCCTGATTCCCACCTACAAGGAACGAACATAATGGAAAGGATTCTTGTGTGTGGGGATCCCAGGGATAAATTTTTTTGTATTCCTCCGCGTGCGTCAAGAGTCTCACACAATGCAAGTCTGTGCTGCCTCGGACCGATGCAGTGACCTCTGTGTGAGGGCCACGAGGACGTGCCACACACAGTGCAAGAGTCAGCCTTAGGCAGCATGTAGTGATCTCAAAGCAGCTTGGCAGTGTGTGGTGAGGGTGGCAAGGACTGACTTGAAACCGCGCTCACGACGTCCACGACGCCCACGACGTCCACGACGCCCACGCTGACCCCTCATACTGGTACACTGCCGCCGCCTCCCTCAGCAGCCAATGTTGAGACTCACTGAGGGTTGTGACATCACCATTATGAGGGTTACCAAGGCAGCTTTGTCTCAGTAGCTGTGGCTGACACGCGCGTCGGTTGGTTTATGTGCATACAAACATTAGTGATCAATGATATTTTTGATATACGTGATTGAGTGTTTTCTAAGTGACCAATCGCCGCGCGTGCAGTTGTGGTACTGCGGTGGGACAGGCGACTGACATTTAATAAACATTTATTATCTATCTATCTATCTATCTATCTATCTATCTATCTATCTATCTATTCATCTATGAAATGGAAAAATGTCACTATTTTGTTCATTAACATCACAAATCAGGTGCAAGATGACAAAAGTTATGAATTCAATACAAATTGTGTTTAGGTATACGATGCGTATCAGCTTCTTTTTCTTTTTAATTATCAAGCCTCTCAACTAACTTCGATCCCAAAATACACCTTCCAGAGACTCAAATGAACACGAGGAAATACATTTTTTTTTTTAAATTTAAGAATAGGAAACAATTTTTCTGCGTTCTTCAACGAATTAGTACCTTTTTTATGGAAAAGAAAATTAGGTCCGAAAGTTACAATGTTATCACTATCATTCACAACACTATAAAAGTATAACATTGACAATTTCTTGCGCAATAACTAATAACAATGACCCTAAGGCACCACAAGATGCTCAGGTGAAAGGCATTCACCTTTCCTACCTGGCTTGACCTGGTAATGATCTCACACGCGGGACAAGGGACTCACAACTCGAGCACGCAGACACTTGGTAACCAACTCTTTATGCTTCAGGAAAATGTTTTATCAAAGTAAGGAATTTTTACATTCAAACGATGTATTCAACTTCTGTAATTGATTCATGCATTGCGTGAATAATGGCAAATGTAACTTTTTAGAAGACAGAAAATGTCGAGATAAGTGACACTGAGGTGTTTTGATTGGCGGTTACTTGTGAAAATTATCGCTGGTAATGTGTTTTTTTGATAAAAAAATTGCGTTCATGCAAAGACTGTGTGCTGCACCTCCTGGTCGATGAAAAGTGGATCAAAGAGTTACACTTTTTATCAAAATAATCCGTTTTTGAAAGAGAAGTCACAACAGGTGTTTAGACCAGGCTAATTCCAGTAAAAGTGAAGCTTCTAATGCGTGTCTCTGGAGCGTCCGTTCTCGCCAAAAAAACAAAATATATTAAGCCGCACAATACAGAGGCTGGGACTTGATGTGTATATAATGACCAATATTAGAGACCATGTGACGCAAGGTTGAGCCGCAGCTCCTCCTCTGCACTGACACACTTCGCAGACACTTTCAGTTATTGTTCTCCCTCAACCAAACACACACTCTCGACATGATCCCTCGCCTCGTTTTCCAATACTCAGCATGTCATTGATCTTGCACGCTTGTTGGGAAATATTTATTTCTAACAAAAACAAATAAATTCCCCTCCATAAATGACATTCAAAACAAGACAAAACACTCAAGACAATAGTTAGAGTTTTGAGTAATCTTTGAAATGACTATACAGCACTTTGAGGCCACTTTAAGAGGCTAACACTTTTTGGGGATAGAGTTTTCTTATGGAAGCAACATACAACTATTTCTTAACTAAACCATCAAGTCTCATGGCAGGTTGCAAGTCAGTGGTTGGCTGGTGACCGTGATGACTCGCACACCAGTTCATGCATGTCATCGCGCGGCCTGCTTCTTGCAAGTGTTTGTTCCGTAGTGAAGCGGAATGCAGTGGATAACATGGAGGTCAAGATGCCTCCCCTAACACTGTCTTTCCTGCTGTACCTACACCTGCATATCTTAACGGTACAAAGGGTATTTAGGTATAGATAAATTGATATACTCGTATAGATAAATTGATATATACATACATATATAGATAGGTATACAAACAGACAAATAAAGCTAGATAGATAGATAGAGATAGACAGATATAGATATTCGTATCGCCAGATAGCTAGATAGATAACAAATACACATGTAAAGAATAACAAGCTATACAAATCAATTCAAAATATAAATACAAAATGAGAAAATTAAACACACAAGTAAATAAAATAAATAAATAAGAATGAATAAAGAGATAAATACATAAATGAATAAGTAGATAAATAATTAAATAAAGATGATTGAATAAATAAATACATAATCAAATAATCAAATAAACGAACAAACTATTATCGCCTATCTAAGGAGACCTGACTAAGCCACCGCCCTGAAGAGGAGGAGGATGGAGGAGGAGGATGAAGGAGGAGGAGGAGGAGGAGGAGGAGGAGGAGGAGAGGAGGAGGAGGAGGAGGAGGAGGAGGAGGAGGAGGAGGAGGAGGAGGAGGGAGGAGGAGGAGGAGGAGGAGGAGGAGGAGGAGGGGAGGAGGAGGAGGAGGAGGAGGAGGAGGAGGAGGAGGAGGAGGAGGAGGAGGAGGAGGAGGAGGAGGAACATGAAGGAGAGGAGGAGCAGGAGGAGAAGACGGAGAAGAAAGAGGAGGAGGAGAAAGAGGAAATCCCACTTACCACACAGGATTTAAATAATGGACACTCAAATACCTTTGGCATCAGATATTTTGTGGACACACCTACAAGGGTGGAAGGAAGGCCAGGACGGAGGCTGCCCACCACACCAGACCGAACACCACACCCTTTCAGGACCTCGCTTCACCCCTTCACAAAACCCTTCC
>JAXIVD010006143.1:20000-25351 GCA_036785275.1 Cancer borealis
TGGTGGTAACAGTTAAATGAGTGGCAGTAGATGATTAAAAAATTCAGTGCGTTTTGCTTTCTTTCTTTCTTTTTATACTTTTTCTTTTATTTTCTTTTCTTAATTTTGCTTGGTCACCTCAAAACAGTTCGGTCTTAATAAATATACCCGGTATCTATTCTTCACCAATACAATTTAATTAAAACAACACTGACCTAAAGTACAGTTCTCACCTTAAAAAAAGAGAGCGGACCACATCTTAACCAGTGAGAAGGATCTAATAATCAAATTTATCTCTTTACTAAATACTATAAATCACCTCCACACGATAAACTCAGAGTAAGCAGCAGGCCGCAATGTATTATTTCCGTCCTCTGTATACACAAGGAATGGTTTCTACGTCATTGGTGGTCGCACGTACTACATTGGTGCAGCAAAACTATTACTCAGTGTCTGCCTCTATCCATCCATCGTCACTCTGCTTCTCTGCCACACATGCAGGGCGGGAGGCAAGTGACACAAATCCCTAAGTAGGTGGCTGTTTATTCTGAGAGAGAGAGAGAGAGAGAGAGAGAGAGAGAGAGAGAGAGAGAGAGAGAGAGAGAGAGAGAGAGAGAGAGAGAGAGAGAGAGAGAGAGAGAGAGAGAGAGAGAGAGAGAGAGAGAGAGAGAGAGAGAGAGAGAGAGAGAGAGAGAGAGAGAGAGAGAGAGAGAGAGAGAGAGAGAGAGAGAGAGAGAGAGAGAGAGAGAGAGAGAGAGAGAGAGAGAGAGAGAATAAAGTACAGTCAATTAGTTCGACAGATATAGACAGATAGACAGACAGACAAACAAATAAAACCAGACAGACAAACAAAGAGACAGATAGACAGACAGATAGACAGACAGACAGAGTGAATAATGACCACAGTAAGTGCCAGGGGAAAAAAAAAGGAAAAAATTCAGTATCACAAGTCGAGTGTCACCTATCACTAAGCATTAAAGTCAACTAACACACAACATGCCTTGGCCCACACCTGAACTAACTTATAGGCAAATGGATGCATCTTAACGGTACTACAACTCACATAAGGCTCCAGGTTTGCGAAGCTTACTAATAAAACCATTAATATGACGGAGGTGAGGAGCAAACCGAATCGAGTCTGTCCACAGTTCAGTTCCGTAACCTATCTCCCGAATTCCAATCCAACTCGGTAAAGAAAATGAGCACCAGAACCAGGCATAGGAAAAGACATAACGGTAAGCAAATTCTTTAAACCTAATATTAGTCTTGGAAGGAGCCTATGCACAAAAAAAGAAAGGGAGAGAAAAGTTAAAGAGTAGAAAGGCACTAATCCTCACTCCGATAGGATCAACACTCTAAGAAAACATTACTTAAAGGATATAAAAAAAGGGAAGCTATCCAAGAAGATCTAATCTTCTAAGGGAGCGGCGCGGCGGCAACAACACAGGTGACTGACTGACTGACTGACTGACTGACTGACTATACTGAAGGTCTGGCTCGTGCTTCTGTCTTAACTTGTTTCGCTGCCCCGTGTGTTCTGTGTGAGCATCATACAATTTTTTTTTAATACTTTTTCGACATCCACGCTACACGCCGAGACAGTAATGCTCGTCCTTGTATCGTCATCCCTAGCAGGTCCAGAGCAGATCCTCGTTAAAAGTTGGAAATAAAATGACTGAGTTTTGTTATTGGAGTGCTACTTGCAATACTGACTCTTTCCCTCTATTCACATTCTCTCTCTCTCTCTCTCTCTCTCTCTCTCTCTCTCTCTCTCTCTCTCTCTCTCTCTCTCTCTCTCTCTCTCTCTCTCTCTCTCTCTCTCTCTCTCTCGTGTGATTTTGAGCCTCAGTCGCATTCAGCATCCCGGGACGCAAGGTATGGCATGCTTGGCGTAGTGAGGAAGGTCCTGCCGGCGACGCAAAACAAGCATGATAACCATTTGTCTCGTGGGCAGAGAGGCGTCTGACTACATACTGCGAGGCAACACTTTAGGGGTCCCGAGTCTCCTCTCCCGAGCCCTGCCTCCTATCCCCTTCTGCCCCTTACAGATGACACCCAGCAGCCATCACCTGCCGCGTCTCCCGCCGAGTGACGGCAAATCCCGGCGTGAAAATGATAACTGAGCTCCTTTGGCTCTTGCCTTTACGGGCGGAATAGAAACTTAGTGACAAATGAGACGATGGAGGAATATTTGGAGGGAAAGGAGGAGCAGGAGAAGGAGGAGGAGGAGGAGGAGGAGGAGGAGGAGGAGGAGGAGGAGGAGGAGGAGGAGGAAGGGGAGGAGGAGGAGGAGGAGGAGGAGGAGGAGGAGGAGGAGGGAGGAGGAGGAGGAGGAGGAGGAGGAGGAGGAGGAGGAGGCTCTCAGGCGCCGCTAAACATAGACAACATTCACTCTCTCCCGCACACACGACTCTGCTCCATATATTTAGCCGCAGTCAGGTCTCGCTCACCGGCTCGCTTCACGCTGTTGATTTGAGGTGCAAAAAGTGATGAGGAGGAGCACCAACCACGCTGAGGCAACAGCCACGCGGCCAAGACAACACGCCATCCCCAGCGCCAACCGTAACCCGCCTCGCACTCCAGCACCCGCGGTCAGCACACACCACACGCCCGATATATTCAATCATGAACCTTCAGGAAGGGCTGAGAAGGGATGCCTGTCTGACACTGTCATTTCCGCAATTCTTTAGAAGTATGAAAATTCTCATAATCGTGGAATTTGAAATCTGCTTGTAAAAAAAATCAATTCAGGTTATTATGGAACACTAATATATATACTATATTAAGCTATTTCATTAAAAATTAAAAATACCAAGAGAATCAAATACAAACGTTTCAGTTTTCCATAATACAATTTACAAACATTGGTGGCGGGTAGCAGCCGCTATGTGAATCTTGGCACGCCATCCCCGCAGACTTACAATGCCTCTGACTACAGGTGGGTGTATCACGCAGCGGCATCCTCGCTGCGACGGCTCCTGTTTGGGCATGCACACTTGCACACACTTATAGCCTGGCATATACAGACATACACATACACACATGCACACGCGCACGCACGCACGCACACACACACACACACACACACACACACACACACACACACACACACACACATACACATACACACACACACACACACACACACACACACACACACACACACACACACACACACGTGCGCACGCGAGCGCGTTGGATGTAACGGTGTTAATGACAAATGACGCATATAACAAAAAATCTTCTCACATGTTAGTAATTACTTCCTACAAAGGTAATTTTTTCAGACTTTTGTGTAGCATAAACATAGTTGTTTATCTTTTCATAAGCAGATCGTCCTCAAGATTGGCGGATTGATCCCTCAAGCTCCCGCCCACGGCATTATCCAGCCAATGGGCGTTGGCTGGTCATGGCGGGGCGGGGCGGGGAAGCCTGAACGATACCTGACCTGTTAACTCTTTTATTACCGCAGCTTTTGATCATTGCAGTGCGACCATTCATCTTATAAGTCAAAGTTATTTCGTATCATCTTTCTACCCCCGTGACCTCTTCAATAATCCAAAGCACTATAGCAGCTTTCATGATGCGACTCTTTAGGGAGGGAGTTTATTAGATACACTTTTTCCATAGGCATATTTTGTACACCTTGGCCACTCTCAATTTACTGAAAAAAACCCTGCCATCGAATAATTCTCCCAATGGCCTCCTTCCATGATTATCACTCCCCTAGCAACCGTTGAGGACGCACAGTCTTACCCCACAACAAGTTTCTTTTGTACCCATCACAACATACCACCACCATGCACATCCCTCCAACTCACAACTCAACAAACACACACACACACACACACACACACACACACACACACACACACACACACACACACACACACACACACACACACACACACACACACACACACACACACACACACACACACACACACACACACACACACACACACACACACACACACACACACACACACACACACACACACACACACACACACACACACACACACACACACACACACACACACACACACACACACACACACACACACACACACACACACACACACACACACACACACACACACACACACACACACACAACACACACACACACACACACACACACACACACACACACAACACACACACACACACACACACACACACACACACACACACACACACACACACACACACACACACACACACACACACACACACACACACACACACACACACACACACACACACACACACACACACACACACACACACACACACACACACACACACACACACACACACACACACACACACACACACACACACACACACACACACACACACACACACACACACACACACACACACACACACACACACACACACACACACACACACACACACACACACACACACACACACACACACACACACACACACACACACACACACACACACACACACACACACACACACACACACACACACACACACACACACACACACACACACACACACACACACACACACACACACACACACACACACACACACACACTCACACACACACACACACACACACACACACACACACTCACACACACTCACACACACACACACACACACACACACACACACACACACACACACACACACACACACACACACACACACACACACACACACACACACACACACACCACACACACACACACACACACACACACACACACACACACACACACACACACACACACACACACACACACACACATTAAAAAAATTAGAATCACACGGCATATCTGGAAATATTCTTAAATGGGTTGAAGACAGGCTTTCCGAAAGACGACAACGCGTTGTCATAATCGGTAAATCATCTAACTGGCGAGACGTTAAAAGCGGGGTGCCACAGGGCTCAGTACTTGGTCCCATTCTTTTTCTAATTTACGTAAATGATATTGATGAAGGCCTCACTTGTAAAACATCAAAATTTGCTGACGATACGAAAATCACGAGTAAAGTAACTACAACCGCCGATAAACTACAATTTCAATCAAACCTCAACATGTTAGTCAATTGGTCAAAGAAATGGCAAATGAAATTTAATGTTGATAAATGTAAAGTTTTGCATATCGGTAGCAATAATCAATTCAATAAATATACAATGAATGACTCTGAACTTTCCAAGGTTAACCATGAAAAAGACTTAGGGATAACTATTAGTAACGACCTCAAACCAGATAAACATTGTTCAGACGTTGTAAAAAAAGCTAACAAACTGGTCGGTTTCATCGGTAGAACTTTTGATTATAAATCTGAAAAAGTTATCCTTACATTATATAATGCACTCG
>JAXIVD010006144.1:5000-12500 GCA_036785275.1 Cancer borealis
GAAAAAAAATGAAGTGCAATATGTTAATCGACATGATCCTCATCTAACTAATTAGTAGACATATCATTATATTGTTCACAACACGCATATGCATAGTCATACGTAAACACATATGAAATAAATACAGGCAATCACAAGCAAATCACTCACACACACACACACACACACACACACACACACACACACACACACACACACACACACACACACACACACACACACACACACACACACACACACACACACACACACACACACACACACACACACACACACACACACACACACACACACACACACACACACACACACACACACACACACACACACACACACACACACACACACACACACACACACACACACACACACACATACACACACATGGAAAAAACATAAAACACAAGCAAAAATGAGTGTTCCCATTTTCTGTTGTCTATGTATGTTCTTACTTAACACCTCCGCCTGGTTCCTGTTGCCTTCATCTATATACTCAACACACCGTATCAGCTCATTAACCACAAGAACTGCAACCTAAAGTGTGCATATGTGTGCATGATAGAGAGAGAGAGAAAGAGACACACACACACCCACACACACATACACATACACACACACAAAAAAAAAACAACAAAAAAAACACACACACTGACACACACGATTTGCATAGCTTCAAGAAAATGAACAACGTCGCAACAACAGACCTTGAATCACAACAAGGTGACGGTCAGGAGGGACAGTGAGGCGACGTGCTGTACACCCTCTGAACATAAGTATACCTGGGTGTTTATAGTCTCAAGGCTCACGAGTAGAGAGGATTTTTTTCTGATTTTTTTCCCCCCTGATTTGACTGGGTGCCATTTTGCTTTGCCTTCTCGAAATAGTACTTTGATTTTTATGAATATTTAGAGGTCTTGCTTCTTTCTTATATAAAAAAGGTATATATTATTGACTACCACGGTATTAGTGTCATTAGTTAATCTCTTAATATTCATGTAATCCCTCTTCGCTCTTCTACCCTCTCCCTTCCCCACACCACCTTCCTCCTCCCTCCCCTTCACTTCCATCTGCTCCTCCCTGATTCACTTCTCCCTAACCGACCCCGCGTTCGGTAGCGCCTCCCGCATCGATCATGAGCCGAGCTCAGCCAATCACAACGCAGCGTTTCGTAGCGATGGCATCGATGTCATCGATATGCATCACTATGGTCTCAGAGCATGTGCCGAGGGGACTTGGACTGAGACTGGTAGACCATTTTTGTCAATCCGTCTATATGATCCTTGGTTTGTGTTGATAAACAAAGGCAAGATGGCTTCACCTAGAGAGAATGTCTACCAGTGTGGCTTATGTTTGAGTCATTTTGCTTCACTGGCAGAAGCAGAGACACACCAAAAACAATGCAGTAAGTACTTCTGCCATTGTAGAATAATTTGTAAAAACAGTGAAGTCAATACATTCGTTTATATGATGAAATAATAATGTATAATACTGCTCGATATTTCTTGGTGATAAGGAATTTGTCTTATCACAGATGAATCAGTACAAGAGACAGCCGTCTACAATACAGAGGCCTCAAATATCAACGCAACCCTTGCCGCTGTATCTAAAGATGCAGAAATAGGTAAATATATTTGATGTCAAGGAATATTTATTATAGTAAGAGGGTATAGGTAAGACCACTGTCCCAGAAAATAATGTATTGAGGCTAGAAATTATGCTCATACAGTGTTAGGATTCATTGCTAGGAGTATTATTAACAGAATTGTCGAGATTATTCTTATAGATTGGATAAAATTTTGTTAGTCAGTGTTTAGAATGAGTACCAAAATTATAGATGTTATTTGTAATTATAGTTATGGAGTGCCAAATTATCTAGGTATATGAAAATTATTATCAATATTACTGTAGGTATACCATTAGAATGTTTATTATAAATATTTATATTAACTCAGTTAATACATGTAATGCATGAAAGGATTTAACACTTAATATAATATTTTCAATGTTTGCTTTTATATAGAACAATGTTTTGTTAACTTTTCAAACAGATTAAACCGATCTTTTAATGCTTTGCGATATTAAAACATTGAATTGCCTTACAGTGTGGAACCAGCAAGCAATACCGCTACTAGTTGCGTCTTACCAAGACCAGGGAGGTGGCGTCTCTAACCCCAAAAAAAAACAAAAAATAACTTTAGAATGAAGTTGGTGCAGCCATGCAAGGAAAAGGTTGCAAAGTAACCGGCGATATGTGCTGCACTAAAATGAATACTCTGAAAGCGAGGTGGGTTGTTAGTTTTAGTAATTTCAATTTTTTTCTGTTATTAAATCACCTTATGATGATGTGCTGCTTAACCTACTTAATCATAATTAATTGCATTTCTTCATCTGGACTTGTCATAAAATGTGTTTTACATACTCACTAGCATAGATGTAAAGGTTGGTACAACGATTCTATCTTGGATAAATCTTGCATCATATTTAAAGTTAATCTTGCAAAGACTTATCCAACTACTTTTCTCCCTTGCACAAACAAAAGATGACATTGTTTTCCTATACATCATTCTCATAATGAACACCTTATTTAGGTTAGGCCATAATGTTGAAACTTTTCATTTTCAGCTTTAAAAGAATTAAAGATAATCGCAAGCTGAGTGGGCGAGGCCGTGATGAGCAGTGGCCATATTTTGACTTGATGCAACAATTACTGGGAAGTGACCCGAGCATTGAAAAACCTCCATCGATTGATTCACTGATTAAAGGTATGTTTTCTTTCGTGTAGAAAATAAAGCCACACTATTAATGGTGTTGTTCCATAATGTTCAATATAAAGAAAGAATGAATGTCTGAAAATGAAATTAGGGAGAGATACATTAAATAGGTTAGAGGCTGTAGTTACATCTAGTTCACCTTTTAAAAATATCATGAATGTTAAGAACATTTTATTTGTGTAACTTTGGTAGGTTAAGGACAACAAAAATCATTTCAGTTACATTTTAGTACTTTAAAACTTTCTCCCTGACCAACCTACCCCAGTAATATAAATAGAGAAGTTCAATGCTGGTTCGCTTATTTAATTCTGAGAGAGAGGTAGAGGTGGTAGAATGAAAGGACGTGTATGTTTGTGAAGATTCCTAAATACAAATGTGCATGATATAGAGGCCATTGTACCATTGTCTTCTCAGCTAAAAATGTCAAAACATATTGTTGGAAATGAGGTACACTGATTAACTACCATTATAAATTTAATATCAATTTTATTGCTTTTTCCCTTTCCCTTTTCATGTCTGATCATAATCACAGGCAGGAATTTTGTAAGTTCATGTGCCCAACATGTTACATTTCATTAGAGAATAACATTTATAGCATATTATTGGTTTATATAGAAATTAAATTAGCATAAAGTTATGTTTTATAATAGCAGTTGCACTGTTAATAGTTTAATAACGTGTTGTATGTTTAAACGATGTTATTTATTTTTTTTTTTACAGGGCCACAGCCTTCTACCTCCACCATGCCAGCTGCACGCCCTCCACAGTCTGTCTCCTCCCACCCCCGTCAGCAAACAGTCCATCACCCTACACAGTTTGCCTCTTCTCTTCCCCCCCAGTCTCCTTCTTTTCAACCAACACAGTATCTTCCACACTGTGCCTCTTATTTTCCACCACACCAAACAACCAATTATTCTCCACAATACACTTCCTCTTTTCATCCACAGCCTCCAATCACTTACCCTCCACAGATTACCTCCTTCCCAGACATTCAACAACTTTTAACACGCCCTATACTATCTGCCTTCCATCAATCTATGCCAATAGTCACTCACCCTCCACAGTCATCAATATCTGCCACACACACACCTTCAACAATTTATCTAACGCCTTCCCCAGCCTCTTTTCCACCGTCTCCAGCCACTCAAACACCTTCTCCAGTCACTGAGCTAACTTCTTCATTCACTCAGCCACCTTCTCCAGTCATTCAGTTACCTTCTCCAGTCAATCAGTCGCCTTCTCCAATCCTTCTACATCCTTACCCAACCTTGCAGTCACCTTCCATATCCTCCCAATTTCCCTCTAGTGGAGTGCAGCCACCTCACTCCACATTGCGACGGGGGACAAAGCGGAGGAGATCAGCAGAAGAGGAGACAACCTTGGCCAGGGAATTAGAAGATTTACGGCAATATAGGGTTAATTCTTTGGAGACTGCAAATAACCGCAACATTTTGTTACAGACATTAATGAGACAACAGGAAGAACACCACACACAATTAATGCAGGCTTTAACACAAATAAATAACACCATACACAATCTCAACACAAGTCAAAAAACAAACACAGACAAAGACACATAATAGAATACTTTAGGTACATATACTCATTTATTTTCTTTAATTTACACAATGCATTCCCTTTTCTTTATTTGTACTTAATGCTCAGGGTTTTGTATATATTATGATAAATTAATATTAAGGTAGTTTAAGTTTGGTCTTTCATAATATAAGATTTTAATTTTAATTATATTTATACACCAAAAAACTTTATAATATTGTATACCAAAGAAACATGCAATAATTTTATGTATATTGAAACTCATAAAAATTATATATAAATACTGAAATTGTTTTCACACCTATAAAGGCCGGGTGAGACTATGAAACAGATTTACATTAGTAGAATAGTTTCATTGATCGTTAGGACATATGGTTTGACTGTTTTACATTAATCTAGCCAATTGAAGGGCCAACTGATCCCTCTTTGCAACTGCTGCTGCCCGTTGTTGGTGTCATGGCTCAGCTTCACCTTCAACGTCTTGTGGTCGTGGCTCTGCACTGAAACCCTCGACGTCTTGTGGCTCCATGTTGAATTCCTGCAGCTCAACATTTACATCTGGGTTTTCTTTTATGAGGATGAAACTATGGAGCACACAAGCACCAGTAATTATTAAAGGGATCTTATCTATACTATGCATTTCTAATTTTTTGAGGCGCCTAAATTTACCCTTAAGAAGACCAAAAGCTCTCTCTATTACCACCCGTGTAGAGGCGTGAACATAATTGAAATTTGTCTGCCAGGGAAGCAGATGCCCATTATCCCTGTAAGGAACAATCATGTATTTCTCTAGGGCGTAAGCAGAGTCTCCCAGTAAATGGTATTGACTTGGAATATTACCAGCCTCTAATAAAGTGTGCAATGCGCAAGTCCTAAATACCCTAGCATCATGAACAGATCCAGGCCATCCTGTGTGTGTGTGCAAAAATCTAAGATTGCTGTCACAGACACCTTGTAATTGCATGCTGGGGAAACCTTTCCTGTTTATGTATGAGGCTCTGTGTAATGTTGGACCTGGAATAGGTATATGAGTTCCATCAATGGCTCCTATAACTCCAGGCATATTTGATTTAATTCTAAAATCATCAGCTAGTTTTGGCAGCTGGTTCTCTGTTGGCCATACAATATAATCAGGTCTTATAGCCATCAAAGCATCACACACTTCCATCACAATATTGTGGAGTGATGATTTACTTAAGTCGAACCGATCACCTACTCCACGGAACGACTCAATATTTCCCAACAACCACAACGTTGCCAAAACTTTGTTGTTGATTGGAACTGCCCTGGACGTCATGTGTGGTGCTAGTAGACGGCAAAGGTCCTGTTGAAGTAGAAAATATTATTATTACTGATGATATTGATTATGTTAACAATAATACTTTAGTATAAATGTGAATGGTATATCTACAATAATAGTGATTTTCATAATTCATATATAACACACTCATTACCATATCTAATGGCAAATGATATATACACGACCGTCAACAAAATGAGAAAAGTATATTTACACGAACGTTGTATAATGTAATTGAAATTGTTTAGTCCTTGTTAATAATGTATACTAACATGACGGACGTGGGATTTGTTGATTAGAATTGTATTACAAGACGGTCGTGTAATGTATTTGTAATCGGCTAATCCCACGACCATCATGTTATTATATATTATGTGTTGTTTCATCCCTGGTCAGGTTCAGTACAGAGTAATTTAACCCTAGAAATCAATAAGTAACTTCCACAAAGCATAGGTGTTGTTTGTTACTGGAGGAGGTTAGGTAATTTTGGGGGGGCTTGGTCAGAAATCTTTGGTACCTGTTGACCAAAATAAATCACCCTAACACACAATTTTTTTTATGGCATTCAACATCATGTCCAAGGGTCCTGGTTTAATTTATATTCGTCATAAAAAAAACATATTAATGCTTTCAATATTAAAATGCTTTATATTTTATTTCTAAACATAAATGTAACTACATCGTACTAAAACCATTGATAGATAGATTGAATGATTGATATCGATAAAACCGGGACCTTTGGATATGATGCAGATAGTGAAAGAAAGTTAAAAACGAAGTGATTAGAGATACGGCAATCGTACCGCGTTGTCATCCGTTATTGGTACTGTCTCTGCCATATAATTTCCCTTGTAAAGCATTTTCCAAGTTATTTTTGTTTGATTATGTTATATTAGGTTTGATCGTGTTATGTTCAATTATATAAGCTTTCTTCCCAAAAATTAGCCACGTGCCGCATCTATAAGTAAGTAATATAAGGATACGACTTTCGTTAGGTTAGGGTTTGATAAGGTTACATAACGTTCCGATAGGTTAGGTTAGATTTCTGTAAGTACGGTTTGGTTTGGTTATATAAGCTTCTAACATTTCATTACCCAAAAGTTAGACACATGCTGTATCTATAATTGAGCAATGACAAGTTGTTTTCGTTGATACCCAAAATTTTTACAAACAAAAACAAATGTAACATTACCCACGCTTTGCGGAATTCAACGATATATTCCGAGGGTTAAATTATTTACTGCTGAACCTGACCAGGGATGAAACAACATATAAACATATAAACATGTAAACTTGTAAGCTAATATTACCGTCGTGGGATTACCATAAACTTGACCAGGGATGAAAGAACATATAAATATATAAACTTGTAAGCTAACATTACGGTCGTTGGATTACCATAAACTTGACCAGGGATGAAAGAACATATAATGTTAACTAACATGACGGTCGTAGGATTGGCCAATTAGAATAACATCACTATACTTCACAATATTGTTATTGCACCTACTTACCTCAACAGTTTCCCTGTGCATGCGAAAGTGCTTATGGAATTCGTCCTGGGAGTATAGAGGCACTGTTACCTCCGCATAATTCCTCACCCTGACAGGATTTTCCGGCCTCTCTTCTTCCCTCTCCTCGACTAGGTGTCGTAGTATCGCATATTCTGCAGCTGCAATGCATTCTGCTTCTTCTAAAAGAATGTCAGCATCTATTTCTGCGGCGATTATAAACCCAGCAGCATTTCCTGTAGCCATGGTCTTGATCTTGGTCAATACTATCACTGCATAATTCGGACTCTCACAGGAGTTAACAGCTTCTATTCTTACCTCACCTCTTCTTGCTATATAAACACTTTAATTTACTGCGGCT
>JAXIVD010006144.1:17500-25346 GCA_036785275.1 Cancer borealis
ATATATATATATATATATATATATATATATATATATATATATATATATATATATATATAGACACAACACACACACACACACACACACACACACACACACACACACACACACCACACACACACCACACACATACATACCCACTGGGACTCCCACCATAGGGACACTCGCCTTAGTCAGGTTTGTGAGGCTTCGTGCTGACCTCGCTGCTGATCGCCTGACGTCTTTCGGACAAGCCAGGCAAGCAAGCAATAAAACAGACAAGTAAAAGTACATCGTATTCTCAAAAACAGAGACACGACGCCACGCTACAGACGCGGTCTTAGTCGTATTACCTTGAACTCTTCCGAAAAAAAATACTATCTTTAGTTATTTTCTTTTCGGCCAATTAACTTGATGAAGGTATCCTGGAACACCCTTGGCAGTACAGAGGGCTTCAAAAGGACACTCTGACATTTCGTTGGAATGTGGAAAACGTTACTAAAAAATTAACTTATAATCATCAGGAGAGAATTAAAACATAGTTATGGGTCATGTTAAAGGAGAAAGACCGAGCTAGGAAAGAGTGGGAAGGGGTGAGACAGAGAGAAGGCAGAGAATGATGTAGGGCGAGAGAATCGAGGAGGAGAGGACAAAAGAGAGGCGAGGAGCACAGAGAAGGTTGAAGCAGGACGAAACGGGGCGGGACGAACGAAGGAAGGAAGGAACAGGGATGATCAGCACTGCATGACGGGAGTCTAGTGCGGCAGGTGACAGCAGGTGGTGCAATGATGCCTTCCCCGTGGCCGCGTTGCAATGGCTGTACACCTCCACGCCTTGGACAAGGACAGTATAAGAACAGTGTTGTTACTCGTTAATCTTGATCATATTCAATTCATCGTGGAAAGTAAATGAATTACCGTTTCGGGAATACATTCATTACAAGGCTACGGAGAGCGTGGAGTCCCTAAGGGAGCTGCTTAATGATGACAACATGCTACCCTTCCTACACAACACACACAACAACACACACACACACACACACACACACACACTCACACACACACCCACACACACACAACACACACACACACACACACCACACACACACACACACACACACACACACACACACACACACACACACACACACACACACACACACACACACACACACACACACACACACACACACACACACACACACACACATGCACTGCTTCTTGGTCTATTCATAAATAAACAATGATATATATACGGGCGGGTCTTTGTTAATGCTTATGTTTCCCGACGGTCCCCAGTGCTTGGCGGCACAGCGCGACGGGCGGGTGGTATCCTCTCACCCTGGCATTATTGTGGAGGTCCAGGCGGCATCTCCAGCGGCGTATGATCAATCAGCCTCACTATCGCCTTGAAACTATAATTCTCCCTGCCAGCATTAGGGGCAAGTGTGCATCATCTGGTGGACCAAAGCAGCGGTGGGCGCCCTCCTATCCTCCACCGGACCTCCACCTTGTTTGTTGTGTATGCAAACAGCAGCGTGGTGGTGTAGTGGTGGTGTGTATGACTTTGTTGGTCGCTTGGTGATCGCTTTTGCCGATAATGTTACTGGTGGCTGTGGTTATTGAGGGTTGTGGAGAGTACTGCACTGCATTTCCCCTTTTCCTTGTCTGTCAGTGCCTTGGGTGGTCCTTCGTTTCTCTATTATCACACCGAACAACAACAACGGTCAAATCAACTTCCCTTCAAAACACAAGGTAATAGTTTCGAGAAAACAATATTATGAGAAAGAAAATAATTAGGCATCTTGACGGATCATTAGCAACGCCACGCTACACACGCACGCACACACACACTACACGCGCGCACGCACACACACACCACAACACACACACACACACACACACACACACACACACAACACACACACACACACACACACACACACACACACACACACATACACACACACACACACACACACACACACATACACACACACACACACACAACACACACACACCACACACACACACACACACACACACACACACACACACACACACACAAACACAGACACACACACACACACCACACACACACACACACAACACACACACACACACACACACACCACACACAGACACACACACACACATACACACACACACACACAGACACACACACACACACACACACACACACACACACCACACACACACACACACACACACACACACACACACCACACACACACACACACACATACACAAAGGAGTGAAAAAATGACCTGGTAGCTGATACAGGGCCTTTCAGGATACTATTCTATCCCGACATGAGAATCTCCGACACATCTCTAGCGCGTCTCGACACAGGTGATTAAAGTACTCTCGCGTGGAATTAAGAAGAATCAAGGAGGACGAAAAAACTGCGAAAGGTTGTAATTGCTTTTGACAGATTTTAGAATATCATATATTAATGTATACTTTTCATAATATTTTGTCTACAGAGCGAGTGAAAGAAAATAAGAGAATGAGAGAGAGAGAGAGAGTGAGAGGAGAGAGAGAAAAAAAGAAGAGAGTGAGTGAGAGAGCGCACAACAGTAATTCATAAGATACACTCGTCCCATACCTGTTCCTCGGTACCCAATCCTTTCCTTTTACCCTGGCTTATATGTTTACAAATCTCTACTTGCAGCTCTCCATCATAACTTTTCCTACAGTATTCCTACAGGTAGAGTAACACCGGAAAAAAAACCATGATAAGAAGCACAAACGAGAGACAATACGTGCAATGCAAAAATCTATATAATTTCTACGCATCCACTCCTGCTTTGATAATGGAGCTCAACACGTATGAAGAAGAAGAGCAGCCACGGAAAGAGAGAGTGAAGGTGGAACGAAGGAGGAACAGGGAAGTACGGAACGGTGGAGTACGCTGTGGTGGTGAGGGAGACTGGTGAAGTAAGACTGATTGGTTTCTTAAGAGCACATGCCGAAGGAATCTTGGCCATATGATTAATCTCAGAAAGTGTGACTGAGAAAGACTCGCTTCTGTATTGCGTCAATCAGTTGTGTAGTACATGGATGCCACACCGTGACACACTGCTACAAGGGATCACGAGTATATCATGTAACGAAGGAGCAAATCTATGGTGAATATGTTCGCTTCAATGTACTTGAATTGCTATTTTTCTCCTGCAATATACTGAGCAGTCACTGAGCCAAGGGAGTGACACGACACTCTCCCTATCGACGTGTTAAGTGACCACATCAATGATTCTCAAGACCAAGAGTAGTTGTGGAGGCTCGATTTTTTTCCTGCAGCTCGTGCCCGAGGAGACGTCAATTGAAGGCGTAATGAACCACTCCTTACATACAAAGGTGAAGCCGGATAGGGGGAAGGAATATGGCTCATGATGGTGTCTCAGCCCCAGGCACCTGACACGCACCTGCCCCGCCTACGATCAAGGGTCTTATACTATCACCCTCACGCCCACACTGCCTCCCCCCCCTCGTCCCTTTCCCTCTCGGTGTGGCGAAGAAAAGCGGAATAAATGAGATAATTAACCATTTTTTCCCCCCAGCCCTTCCACCATCGCGGCTGGCAGCCTAAAGACGCCTAATTAATTAATGCTTTAACCTGGCGAAGGTTTCAATTACAGGGAGGCTGGGCGGTGCGAGGGATTGTTTACCCGGCGTCCTGATGGTCTGGGAACGTTGTCCGAGAGGACGAGTAAGCGGCAATTAAGCCCGTCCTGGTTCTCCCCTGTAAAGAAAATACTGACAGATAACATCGTGATTTATTAAGGGTTTGGCGAATTCTTTATATTTTTATTTATTAGTCTGAGGTGGCGAAGTCTAGGGAAGTGGGCCGAGGCAGGTCTGGATACCACACACCGCCGCATGTTTCCTTCAACACTCGTGTTTCCACTACGACCAAGCAGTGCAAAGAAGCGACGCTTTTCTTTTGTCTTTTAACCAACTGCTAACCACCCACCGTAAAGAAATTAAGGCTCACGACACAGCCCCTTGAATCACCGTGGACACAGGGTGATTGACACACAGACAAACCTAAGGTATTCAAGAGAGTGGATTACAAGCCCACAAAGTCAATCCTGTGACCGTATTAAGGATCGACCCTGTTCTATGCCAGTCAAGGTAGAGGAGATATGTACGGCCTCGGTCCTGGCAGGGTCGCACAAGCCATGACCTTCACACTCGGTCCGCTCTTAAGTCTCCCCTGACCGAAAGATGGCTAGTGATGGTTCCGAGACGCTGGGCCGGTGGGTGACCCCTGCACCACCTCACGAGCGCTTATTACTCGAAAAAAGAGTGAGGCTTAAATTATAACGAGAGAAACTGTTTGCTGCGATACACCAAAATATCACACTCACAAATTACAGCTCACACGCTCACGCCTATTACTCTCTCCGTCCTCCGATGAAGACCTCGCAGCCTTAGTCATACCTGCAGACATACCAAAGAAACAAGTGTATTACCGTAACTCCAATAAAACTCGCTTTTTATGAGAGTCAAAACTCATATTTTCCGCGTTGAAACTTCGTCTGATAATATAAAAAAATATTTTCATGTTTTTAATTTTTACTTTATACAAAAACAAGTCATTTGGAAACTTGACACCAAATTTGCAATAATCGTGAGTCAGAGGAACACCAAATAGAAACTATGATTATGCAATGAAGTTATCATTATTACTTAGATACTTAAAATGTCATATTGGAGACAGCCGTCGTCTGAAAGGAAAATTGAACGATGTCTCTAGGAATATTGAAAATCTAGTGAAATTTATTTGATGAATTATGGAGTGAAAAACTGGTGGGATCAAGAATGTGTGTGTGTGTGTGTGGTGTGTGTGTGTTGTGTGTGTGCTGTGTGTGTGTGTGTGTGTGTGTGTGTGTGTGTGTGTGTGTGTGTGTGTGTGTGTGTGTGTGTGTGTGTGTGTTGTGTGTGTGTTGTGTGTGTGTACGCAACACACACACACACACACACACACACACACACACACACAACACACACACACACACCACACCACACACACACACACACACACACACACACTCACCTTCCATCCACACTGCATCAAGGTTCACCTCTAACGAAACAAAGAAAGGAACTCACACACTGGAACAAAAAACAAATAGCCCCTCCCTATGACCAGGAGAACCAAAGGAAAATATAATCAACTAATCATCAATATGCAACCCTAAAACGTATCACACCGTAACTTAACCACATTATACACCATGTATGTGGATTCTCTGACTTAGCACACAATCCAATCCGTATCAACTTTTTTTTTATTCATAGCTTGATTACGCAATCTGCATTTTTTTTTTATTATCTGGGGGAGGGTACTGAATGTTGCCTTATTGTAACCGCTAAAGCCTCCGCCTCCGTGTCCCTTCACCGGAGAGACTTGCCGTTGCAGACAGGATAATGATACATATGACTAAGACACTACTTGACGACAAGTTTCCTCAGTTGTTCGCTTTCGACTCGAGCTAAAGGGACATCCAGGTATCTCTGACCTTTTCCGTATCTCACTGAAGGCACTACATACCTATAGAGCAAAGTAGGAAATCTATTCATGGCACACTATCTTGTCCATTGCCATACTTCATCCCTCCACCTCTCATAAAGCTCATTCTGCTCACTCTCGTCTCACCATCTAAACTCCTGCACGCCGGCGAACTCTCTACCTGTCAGGTAATCATGTTAGCCAGTAAGTGATCTGGGTCGTATTTTCCCCGCTGACCCACGTGTTTACCATAAACGTAATTGCTGATTGTAGATAACTGCAGTTTATGAGAATTGTAAACTAACCCTGTCTTTATTTTTTAATACTGGATTCATTATCAGATGGCAGTTTATACAAAGATAGTAATTATTAAAGCGATGTTCCAGGAACAACAGGAAGTAATGTGACTAAACGTGATAGTTCCTTCGGCAATGGATGTCGTCAGCGCTCGTTGCCTGCCTTCAGCCCAGCCTGAGTGTTGCTGCCACTCGTCCCTCCTTCCCTCCCCCCCCATCCATGCCGGTCTCTCCCCATGATCCGCTTTAGCGTTATTTATAACACTGGGCAAATTATTATCCTTGTTGGCGAGCAGAGTTTGCCCGCTGACTTACGACACGGCATAAAACAAAACTGTATCAGTTTTCAGATCTTGCTGGAGTTCAGAGGGAAGGGAAGGAGGGTGATTGAGAAGGAAGGGGAAGGGGAGGAGAAGGAAGAGGGGGAGAGGTAAAGATCTTAACCTTGATCGCTAGGTGAGGGTAAGAAATAGAACACTAGTTGAGTCTAGATGCATCTAGGAGGAAAATGTGACGAGGGAATTACAACCAGTAGCTGGACACACTGACTATAATATTTGCATGTCATTATCAGTGAGCTGTCATGCATATAAGAATAAGTATAAATAAATAATTAAAGAAAGAAGCTAAATATATCAGCATTGTTATATTTGTTACCCTTTCGTATTAGATTTTCCATGTCCGCCAAGTATTTTTCATTATAAGCTCGTGTTTTTATCGTACGTCTCAATCTGCAAATGGTTTCAGTTGGTTACTGCACATTTGTCTTCTCTCTTTCTCTTTGAGTGTTTCCAGAAAGAAAAACGTTAGGTGCAGCGGAAAATAACACCACACACCACATACATTAATAACAAAAAATAAATTCTGCAACCAACTTTTTGCGCAAACATCCGGTGGTACGATACCTACAGTTCAAACAAAAAACTCCTTCCCTACACCGTACTAATTACCACCTTCATGACTTCTAGGTTTTTTGTCGACTAATTGCAAAAACGGTATACTGATAACTTATGTTAAGCGAGAAAGCGGGGGTCACAATCATCAGATCCAAGTGGTTCAAACTCACTGTCAGATAGAAGTTGGAAAAAAGAAAGGGCATAACAATCTCTCTCCTCCTCTTCTCTCCTCACCTCTCTCTCATCCAACTCTCTCTCTCTCTCCTCCTCTCTCTCTCCTCTCTCTCTCTCTCTCTCTCTCTCCTCTCTCTCTCTCTCTCCTCTCCTCTCTCTCCTCATCGTCTCTCCTCTCCCTCTCTCTCTACTTCAGTCATCTCTCTCACTCTCTCTCTCTCTCTCTCAAACATGCAGCCTTTGTCCTATCATATTCAACTTACAATTTGTTAGTCGAAGCAAATACTGTTATGCCAGGGCGAACTTTCTCTTCAATAGTACCAAAAATAAAGGTGCAGGATAGATTGTTATTATGAATGGCAATGGTATGACAATGTTGTGCTTCAAAACATAGACAAGGAAGTATTTGCTCTGGTTGAGGCAAAAATTTCTTTATGAAAACTACATGTTATTTTTAAAGTTAGAACAGAGCTAGGTTACAGAAGTATTTACTGACTTTATTTATTGAAGAGAATACTGATGAATATTTATAAATGAAAAACTAATACTATTATGTACATATTCGATCGTACGAGTCTGTCTATCATATTTAAGAGTACCAAAAATACGTAATGTTCAAATTTAGGATTATTTTTTTTCACAATATAGTGTTTTTTGAGTGTAATAGACAAGGAAAACTTTATATCTTTCTATTTTTAGGGGAGAACAGAGCATAAAAGGAATTTAGTACTAAGAGTCAATTATAATCACACCCATTGGCAACATTTGATATCTGTAGTTGGAGCGTAATCAACAAAATATAACGAAAAAAATATTACAAGCTGGTCACCATAGTTATAAGTGCGATCATTCTTTCAGTCCCTTAATACAACTGTAAAATAGAACGTAACACTACCTTTTTACAATAAACATTCGTCAATCCCTAACACCAACAGCATATTTTGAAATCTTATCCTGACTTTC
>JAXIVD010006145.1:0-2500 GCA_036785275.1 Cancer borealis
TAAGGTGGAATCGATTTCCTCCCTTTCCACCTCCACCACCACCACCACCTCCAACCACCTCCCTCCTCCTGCTCCTCCTGCTCCTGCTCCTTCAGTGACGAGTTACGAGACACACGAGCGAGTCACTGGAGGGATAGAGTGCCTTGGCGGTAGGGGCAAACTTGTCTCGTAAAGCAGCACCAGATCGCAACCCGTAAATATAACCAGTTTGTGACCTGCCTTGCTTGGCTCCGTAATATCAGTGTGAGACTCGCTGTGGTTATGGTGGTGGTGGTGGTGGTGGTGGTGGTGGTGGTGGTGGTGGTGGTGGTGGTGGTGGTGGTTGTGTATCTATGATGTATTCTGGCTGTTTTGTATGCTATCTAGTTTCCTTATAGCTGTAGTTGCCTGTAGTAGCACTTCCATACATCCTTTTCGTGTCTTTATCTATCCCATTAACGTGCTACTTTTCCCATCATCCATTATTTCATAAAAGCCTCTCTACTATCTACTATTTTTCCCTTATTAATTTTCATTTATTACTATTCCATTACTTAAAATTTCTTAACATTTTCACCATCTATCATATTATAAAGGCCTTTTTAGCATTAACTATTTAAATATTCACACAGACATTAGATGCACACATTCTTATATAACCTGTAAAAAAGTTTACATAACACTTACACAAACTTTTGACGTAATTGACACCAGCAGGCAACCATTAAATATTTACTAGTAACTTTTTAGAACTACAAAAGTACTTTACTAATTTTCCAGAGTTTTTGAAAGGGTTGGAACTAGAGAAGGAGATTTATCGTACAAGGAGGAGAAGGAGGAGGAGGAGGAGGAGGAGGAGGAGGAGGAGGAGGAGGAGGAAAAGATTGAATAGGAGGTCAAAAGGAAGGGAGAAGGAAAATAAAAACTTAAGGAAGAATTGTTGTAGATAAAAAAACAGAGGGAAGAAGATGTATTTGAAGGAAGAAAGACTTGGAAAAAAAAGGGAGAAAGAGAAAGAAAAGAAAGGTGGAAAATAAGAGCTAGAGAAAGAAACATAGAAGGAAAAAGAAAAGAAAGAAAAAGAGATACTGAACAAGAGAAAGACACGAAAGGTAAAGAATGTGAGAGAGAGAGAGAGAGAGAGAGAGAGAGAGAGAGAGAGAGAGAGAGAGAGAGAGAGAGAGAGAGATGGTACAGGGGGGGATGACAGGTAAAGCAGTACAGGTAAAAAGGACGTGGTGGTGGTGGTGGTTGTAAGTAGGGGTGAAAATTCTATCCTTCCTCGTCTTATAATGGTACCTTTTGTGTTGGTCTGCTTAGCTTCAGGCAGTGATGTGTGGGCGCCCTTTTTACCCTCAGTGTTCTGTGATAGAGAGGGAGTGCATGTGGGTCATACTTTGAGTCCGAAATAGAGAAAGTGAGAGAGGGGTAGATGAGAGAGAGAGAGATAGACAGATAGATAGATAGATAGATAGAGAGAGAGAGAGAGAGAGAGAGAGAGAGAGAGAGAGAGAGAGAGAGAGAGAGAGAGAGAGAGAGACATTGAGAGAGAATCTTTAAAATCAGGAGGAAGGCAGAAAAGAATAATGCAACATGCACTCTCCCTTCAGTTTCATCAGAAAACTCTCTCTCTCTCTCTCTCTCTCTCTCTCTCTCTCTCTCTCTCTCTCTCTCTCTCTCTCTCTCTCTCTCTCTCTCTCTCTCTCTCTCTCTCTCTCTCTCTCTCTCTCTCTCTCTCTCTCTCTCTCCTCTCTTCTATCATTCTCTTCTTCCCTCCATCTTCTCAGGTTTCCTCCACATCTTTTTCTCTTTCTTGTAAACACGAAAGTGATGCGAATCTCTTGTGGTACAGTGGAGAGAGAGAGAGAGAGAGAAAGAGAGAGAGAGAGAGAGAGAGAGAGAGAGAGAGAGAGAGAGAGAGAGAGAGAGAGAGAGAGAGAGAGAGAGAGAGAGAGAGAGAGAGAGAGAGAGAGAGAGAGAGAGAGAGAGAGTTATAACCAAAGGAAAACAATGATGGGTTAATATTCAACATTTCTTAATAGTATCATGCATATAAGTTTAACAATAAAAAGGGAAAATCTCACACATTCTCCAAGAGGTCGCAGAAGAGAACGACAAAGACAGAAAGAGTAAAAAGAAAAGAGAAAAAGAAGAAAAGACACCGTGAAAAGCGCCTCAGAGGAGATAAAACAACAATCAAACAGTAAAAGCGAGACTCAAGACAAAGTTAGTGACACTCTTGAATCCGAAACACACGAGAGTCCACAAAAAAATAGTGAAATGGTGAAATAGTGAAATAGTGAAATAGTAAAATAGTGAAATAGTGTAATAGTTCCAATTGTTATTCATTGTTAGTAATGTACATGGATTCAGTTTGTAAATCAGTGAATTGTTTAGATTTTTTTTTTTTTTTTTACTTTTTACCTGTTCAGTGGGTTTAATTAGGTACATTTTTTCTATTATCTAGTGTTTTTTCTTCTTATATTTTTTTTTTACAATGAATGTGGTTAAAGGTACTCTC